>QLTV01004097.1:2303183-2339638 GCA_003457575.1 Thermophis baileyi
AATGTAAACACTCATTCAGAGTGTGATCAACGCATACATAGAATATTGTACTCAGATATATGCCAAAGAATATCAAAAGCCCAAACCCATGTATTTCATAATTGCAGATTTTTCATAATTACATTGGGTAGAGGGAAAAGTGATATGATTAAATTCATGATTTGATCTAAATATGTATTTTCAATATATGTGAAAATGATTGTCTCTAAATTCAATTTTAGTTAAAATGTATATTATCGTAAAAATGATAATCAGGATATTTCATCTATGACTCATTAAGGTCTTTATGATACAGTAGGATACAGTCCTATCATATCACATTGTTTGCTAGCATATCAGTATGTAATTGTTACCATAGTACCCTGGATTTTTTTGAAACAACCACAGTATTCAGATGCATGTTTTTGATTTTTAGAGGTGCAACAAAGTATGCATTAAGTTAATTATACTATGGCTTTTGGAATTAACTCAAATAATGAGGCCTTGTGATAGAATACCAATATTTGTTTCCCTAAAATATTACAATAATGTATAATAATGGTTATCAATTTAAAGGTGCAGGGGGAAGGTGAGTGAAGTTTCTGTCCAGATTTTTTTGGTTGGGAAATGATCTTAGATGAATGTTAATGAATAACTTTAATTCCTCAAACACATTAATCATAAATACAAAACGATAAATACTTAAAATATATTGTAATCCAAGAATATTGCTTTTTCTATTACTTTTTAATAAACATACACTTGCTACAAGAACTAGGAATATATATCAAGCTCCTTCCTGTCATGGTAAAGATAAGTCTTGCCAAATACTAATATTCGTAGGCATCATTTCTTCAGCCTTTCAAACCTGGTGTCTTTCAGAGACACATTGGTCCAACTATGCAGGAATTCTTTGAGGTGAAGTCTCAACACAATTGTTTAGTTTAGGGAAAGTGATCCATTAATCAGGAGAACCATTTTTGCAGTTTACCTCTGATTACTTTAACAGCTTTGTTTTCCTTGCCTTTAACACTGCATGTTTAATCAAGGCAATGTCTTTATAATAGTGCTTATTTGATCCAGGGTCATTTGATTTACTGAGAGCCCCAAACATGGATATTTGAAAAGTAACTATAATAGGCAAAATTAACTTTATAAAACTATTTTCAATGTTATCTAAACCATTCAATGTACTCTGATTTTGTTCAATCCCAATTTATGTTTCTCCATCTAATTTGGAGAATATTCAACCCTCCAGACCAATTTACAAAAAGCTGATGTTTGTGCCTCTTCTTGGATGTAAAGTACTTGGATATTTAGCTTATTTCTTAAAATATTTAGTAATCACTAAGTTTGTTTTCAGTTATTTATTGATATGACCATTTTAACTTTCTAACTTGACACACATACACCTTCCTCTATGGGAAAGGAATATCCAATAAATCTCTGATAAAACACAAAATAGAAATAAATTTCTAGGGAAGAAATTGGATTTCTAAGTTTTATATACCGGTACCTGTAAGATGTATAAGCTGCTTCAGTCTAATATGGCTCTATGCAGTACATAAAGCAGAAGCCATTTTCTCTTATCAGTCAGTTTAGAAACTCTGTGTAAAATAGTGAAGATTAGCCTTTGGGGCAAATATGCCATTAACCAAGCTAAGGTATTTTAAAATACCACGATGCACTTTCTTGTATAGTAGATGCCAGTTCCAGTGCTTTGGGGTAACTTTGAAGACACTTTATTGGGGCACCAACAAACAGCAACACTGCACAATAGAACAAAGGGGGAATTTTTGCCATTTTGCAGATTATCTAGGCTCTGTCCAGTGGTGATATAATTCCTTGTTTCAGTTTGTGGCACCTCAGGGCAGAGGCGTTTGGATAAACAAAATGCTTTCCACCAATATTAAATATAGCTTTCCAATGCACCTTCCGAACTATCTGCCCCCCCCCCCCGTTAGCTTAATATATATTTTAAAAATGTCTAATAAAAGTAGAAAGTTGCACTGCGAGTGACATTACCTATGGTGGTGTTTCATCTTCTGAGGGATGCTCGATCCCCTGCTAGTTATTGTTGTTGTTTCTCCCTCTCCCCCATGGTGGAAATCTGATAACTCTGGATGGAAACTGTCAGAGATCAGGGAGAAAGAGGAAGACTTGCCGGCCCCCTCGTCGTCAGAACTAGCAGGGGAGGAATAGACTGCCTCCCGCCTGCTTTTGGGGGGCTCGGAAGTAGGCATGATGGTGACTAGTACCTGCGAAGAAAGGAGCGAATGGATCGCCAGGTCTTCCCGGACCCCCCTTTTTCCCGCCTCGCCGCCTAGAATGACGCTCGACTCTCCCCACCCTACTACTCGGGGCTACCGCCTCAGCCCCTCTCGCCTCCATCTCTGGGGCTCTCCTTTCACCCATCAACAGCCTTAGCCTTCGCGCCTCCCCTTCCCCTTCAACGGTCCAAGGACGGAACGCCGCCACACTACCTGAGGCCGCCGCTTCTAAACCCGCAGCGCCTACTCGGCTCCCACTCGTCCCTGCGGCACAGCCGACTCCACCAATCACCACTATGCGCTATGGATGTCATGGCAACAGAGACGCCTCCCTGCCATCTCTCAGGAAGCCCGCCTTAGAGCGTCTCGGTCCCCGCTCCGCTTTGGCGGTGCGTGGGATTAGGCTCCTCCTCCTTTTCTACTTCTCCCGAGAGCTTGCCTTCATTTTTAACCTTTTCCTTCCCTGAGTGACTTACAGCGGTTTAATAAATGCTCAGAGCCCACAACTGCATGTGTGGGTCTGTTATAATCCTCCCGGCTCTTTCTCTCGCCGTCCAGTTATCTCTGGCTGAGTTACTTCAACAATGCATCGCCTCCGTCACTATTGCAGGCGAATCTTCATTTCACTACTGAGCATCAAGCTGGCGGGAGTGTTTTTGCGCGACATGTCAAAGCTTAGCCCAAGGGCTTAAGTTCCCCGTGAGGCTGAGGCTTGGAATGAGGAAACAATGGAGTTCGAGCGCTGCTTGCATGTTTCTCTCTTTCTCCTCCCCCAACCTCTGCTGTAATGTGAATTAGGAAGCTTTTCAGGCAAACAAATCAGTTCCCGAACCCCTTCAGGTTCTGAATAAATATATTTTTTTACGCTACTTTAATTTTCCTGCTAGCATGGGGCAAGTTACAAAAAAAAAAAAAAGATGTTGAGACTTTGGGGGAAAAGTGCAAAGAGGAGCAACTAAGATGATTAAAGCCTGGAGACTAAAACTTATGAAGCACGGTTGCAGGATTTGGGATTTGGCTAGTCTAGACTCTAGAGAAAAGAAGGACTAGGAAGGCTATGATAGCAGTGTTCCAGTATTTGAGAGGCTGCCACAAAAAAGGGGGTCAACTTATTTTCCAAAGCATCAGAGGGCAGGACAAGAAACAATGGATGGAAATTAATCAAGGAGAGAAGCAACCTGGAATTAAAGAGAAACTTCCTAACAGTGAGGACAATTAACCAGTGGAGCAGCTTGCCTTCAGAAGTTGTGGGTGCTTCATCACTAGAGGTTTTTAAGAAGACTGGTTGGTCATGGTATAGGGCAGGGGTCAGCAACCTGCGGCTCTGGAGCCGCATGTGGCTCTTTCATCCCTCTGCTGCGGCTGTCGGCACCACAATTTTGAGAGGAGCTTCCGGTTATGGTGGGGGGAAGCAGGACGCGCCAGGAGGAGACTCTATGGCAAGGGGAGGGTTTTCCGGTCAGCTCCACAATTGATAGGGCTTTCGGTTAGGACAGGTAGAGGAAAAAGGATGCCGCGCTAGGAGACTCTATGGTGGGGAAACCGGACTTCTGGTCGGCTCCAGAATTGAACAGGGGGCTTCCGGTTAGGACCTTTGTGGCTCTTTGAGTGTTTAAGGTTGCCGACCCCTGGTATAGGGTTTCCTGTTTGAGCAGGGGGTTGGACTAGAAGACCTCCAAGGTCCCTTCCAGCTCTATTCTGATTTAAGTGGCAGCCGCTATTGTACCTCCAACCATCACTCTTCTCTGCAACCTTATAAAATTAAAAGCTCCCAGATGGGTTTCAAAAATCCAGATGATCAGTGGATGGCATTCTTTGCTCCCTTCTAGTGATTGATTGAATCTTTTTGCAATACATATATGGTAGCCCGTCTCCATCATTATGGATGCAGTTTTTCTATGTTTCTTAAATACAACCAGAATAGCTCCCTTGTTAGAGAAACCTCTTTCAAGCAGATGTTATCCCTGTTTATGTAACAATCTGTTTGAAGTCACTTTGGAACTTATTCCATAGGTTCCTCACTATCAAGACAGCCAAGCTCTCAATTCCTGCCCTGGATGAACCACACTTTGATTCATGGGTTACTGGATGCCTCCTCTATCCTTTGAGTCCAGAGTGCTGCTGTTCATACTGTTCTAGATTTTCTTGCCAACTGCTGCATTGGTTGGGAAGACAGAAAGATAGCAATACCAACTGACAGTGTTGACATATCATGCCCCAGATGTGGACACACCCAGTTAGGTGGACCTGGTAGTTCATGAACCTCAGGGCACAACCCAAATAACAAAATTGCCACATTATGGTTAGAAGCTTCTTCTCAACTGGTTTCATCCTTTTGAAGAAATGGACTTAGAATTGAAATCATTTTAAAAAGCAGTAAAAATGCTTTTTCAATATTTTTCTTTTGGGACTGAAATATTTCGATATGTTGGGACTTGGAGATACTGAGATATTTTGAGTCTTGAGATATTCTTAATACTGTACCTCGAGAACTGTTATTTGTATTTCTAGCTTGATTCAGGGTTTCACTAAACATTTCAAGGACGACAAAATCCACTAAACATTTCGAGGGAGCATATCAGTAGACCAGGAAGGAGAAATCTCAGCATGCCATGGCTGAAAGCTAGCTCTTAAAACCTTGTTATATTCACCTTGTTATATATTAAATTGTAACATCCAGTCTCTGTGCAAAGGAAGCAATCATGCCTCACAAATTTCTGCTTCACCCTCAAATCCAACAAATACAGGAACAGTACAAAGAAATGAGCCATAAATCACAGTGTAAGACAGTTTAGACTTTTTGGCCCTGTCCCATGAAATAGCATCTATAGGTCAATATTCCTGATGGGACTTATTTTGGATTTAGTCTTATCATGGAAGTAAAATTACAATTATTGATTTATATCCAATTGTGTTAATAGCAGGAATACAAATAATTGTGCTAGGAGTTCTGTTTGGGGGAACACAACAGGGCAATAAATCTAAGAATGTGCAAGAAGAATAAAAGTGTTGATCTGATGACAGTGACCTGGTGAATGTTCATGACTACAATATTGCATGTAATACTATATGTAAAGTTACATGGAACTGCCTGTAGCATTAGGTTATATATATATAAATCTAAGAGGTGTAAGCATAACAACAGAACATATTAGAATACTTTCTTGTTTTCATTTTTCTATGATTTTACTAAGAACAATTTAGGCTTACAAAATTATAGTATACAAGAATGATAATAGCTCATATTTTGTACAAGTTAAGTAATTTTGGTACACAAAGCTTCTGGCTTTTATTACAGTAACAATATACAACTGAAGTTTATTTACAATGGAAAAAAATATAAACCACAATTTAAACATTCTGCTACTGGCAGCTTCTATATTTCAGGAGGTAGCTTTAATTAACAAAAGGTACTGAAGCCACATTTCCCATCAAGTGTTCTATCAAATAATTTACAAACCAAGAAAAATTCTTTTTATGCACACTATGTACAGTTTAACTTTCCTAACTGCAATTCTAATGTTATTTAATAAAAATATGTGCCAGAATTTCTGGTTTGGCAGTAGAATTGCTCTCATTTAACATTTTGTTCGAAAAGATGTAGCTTATATGCATTGATAACTAGAAAAAATGTTAATTCTAAAATGCAATGATCTGTGTATCTCTTTGCTTGCCCTTTTAAGGAAAGTCAGCCTGGTTTCACATTACTGTAACATAACAATGAAATAAAAGATCCCAAGTATAGGTACTTTACGTTGTTCTGTCTCTACATTAGGAACATCTCTGCCTCTTTTAGCAATAGCACTATAGCAGTTAGATTTATATACCACTTCACAGTGCTTTACAGCCCTCTCCAAGCGGTTTTACAGAGTCAGCATATTGCCCCCAACATTCTGGGTCCTCATTTTACCCACCTCGGAAGGATGGAAGGCTGAGTCAATCTTGAGCCTGGTGAGATTCGAACTGCAAATTGCAGGCAGCCAGCAGTCAGCAGAAATAGCCTGCAATACTGCATTCTAACCACTGCACCACCACGGCTTTTACTCCTATAAAACCTATTCTGTTAATATATTCTACCTCAGATTTTGCTGTGTACCTTCCAGATGTATAGGATCACCTATTAACTAATCTGCATCTGGAGAGCACCAGTTTTGGGAAGATTGTAGTATGTGCTGTAGCTTCACTGAAAAATGATACTTTAAAATGATTTTCATCTACACAAAGTAGAGTTAATTTTTTTTGCTGTCAAAATAACATATAATCCAACATGCACATTTAAGATTATAGGATGATGGAGTATTCTGTTGCCTTTGTGAAAATTGCTTAAACAGGCATTAGAATACCCACAATATGTCTGCAGCCCATTTTCCAATGTATGTAGATAAGAACATCCCCATTTTAGAGGCAAGAAACAACTATTATGGCAGAACTCCAAAGTGAATCTCAAGACTGTAGGAATGTTCTAATAGTATATATTTTCATCAGAGGTTAAATATTAGTGCAGCAAACCTGAGTTTGATGTCCATTTAAGTATGCAAAAGATCAGTTTCAAATTGTTTTCAAGCAGTACTCTCAAAATAAAAATTACTATGTCAAACTACTCATAATATATTATAGGGGTGATAAGTATTTGGCTGAAATAAATAGTTTTAATTGTAGACAAATTAATCCATAATTTGACCTAAGAAAAATGTTTTTTGCCTGTATTTATCTCACAGTTACATATGGGAAAAATATTCCCATCTTTTGGCCCTGGAGTAAATTGTCCTGAGATTCAGTCAAAAATGCTATACAAAAGTTAGCAACAGCCCCCCGGGCCAGCTCCCCCCCCCCCAAAATCTATAATATTCTGCTGTTTTGTGCTTATTTATAAAAGTTATCAGGATCAATATCACAACAACAAAAATGAAATTAAAATTGTGTAACATGGAAATAAGCTTCAAATATATAGTTGCTTGGAAAAAAAGTTTTTAAAAATGGATTACAAATTTTGGTTTTCTAATTATTTACAGGAGGAGCAACAGCTCTTATTTAAAATGTATAGCTCACGGTACTTAGGCATACATCCCTTATTTATAATTAATATCATACAATGATTAATAAAAGTGCTTTCAGATGAAAGAATGAAACAGGCATGGTCTATATGAAGCATCATGCTTCCTCCTTTTTAGCATATGGCTTGCTTGCAATAAAGCCTTTCAGTCTTTAATCCTCGGGGTGTTGTAGGCATAACGAACTAATGGGAAGCCTCTGCTCTGATAAAAGCAAGCACGTCCACAGGCCTGCACCTGATCTGAACTATCCGATACAAATGAGTCCTCTTCGTCAGCATAATCAGAATGGGCAGACTGTGTACCACAATCTGACCAACAGCCGTCAGGCCTTTGGCAAGGCACTACAGTCAGAGCAGGACAACTGTGAGATTTTACTAAATGTTTACATGGTGCAGGCTTGGATATAAGAAGTGACTCACAACATTCGCACATGGTTAAGCTACCCTGCAGATGGGTGTACATGCTGCAGTCGTAGTAGAAATCCTGAGTCCTACAGCCAGTTTGTGTATTGACAGCAACTGTTCCAGTCCCATTTCTCTTCGTGATGTGCCATCTCAGTAACTTCCAATCTTCCTTGAATTTGGGGTTGAAGAACACATATAAAACCGGGTTCAAACAAGCGGGCAGTGGGAAAAATATCAGAGTGACAGACTTCATAATTTCAGGGCTGATGGCGATTGCAGTGATGAGTGGAGCAAAAGAGAAAAATGCAACAGGGCAAAAAAAGATGCAGTTGGTGAAGATGAGCCAAGCAACATGTTTAATCATGCTAGCTTGATTGTTCTTGGAGAGATCTTCCTTTTCTAGTTTGCAGTAAAGTTTTGTATAAATAACAGCCATTAGCAAAAAGGCTAATGAGTTAAGCAGCACGAGGGTAACCGTGAAGCCCAAAGAAGGGGCTTCTCCAGTAGGAAAGGGTAAGCAAAGGGGTGACCCAGAATATTCTCCTTTATGGAAGACTGGCAAGCATGCTGCTATCAATGTACACAAGAATGCAAATACGGCTGCAATCCGAAATTGGTTTTGATGGCTGCTTTTACCCTTTTTAATGATTTCCTTGGCAGACAAGCTCCGTTCAATAGTAGCCAACAAAAGGAAAAAAATTGCCCCTTCTGAAGAGAATATAGCCAGAAATCGAGCCACTTTACATCCATTGCCAGTCTCCCACCAAATACCAAATTCAGCAAACCGTCCCCAGGAAACTGCATCCAGGAAAGTTAATATACCGGTGTAGATCCCCATCAGTAAATTAGAGATAGAGATCAAGCCAATGAACAATTTGATCGAAGGAAGTGAAGTAGAAGAAACAAATATACTTAAGATGACAAGCATATTGAAGAGTAAGGCCACCAAAAAAATAAACCAGACTGTAAGACGAATCATCCAGCTTCCCAGTAGATATTCGCATGGCTTGAAAGCACCTAAAACAGTGGGAGAAAAATGTGCTAAGAAAAAAAGGTTTCTAGTTGCAACATATTATATAACAGACTTTTTTTTTTCCTGAAAACAACGTAAGAACATTTACATTCAAGATTAGATTAATGGAAAAGATAGGTAGGTGGAGCAATTGGGTAAGAAAATATTCTTGAAATAATAACAATCAAATGAAGACACACTTGAGAAGCAGTTTCATAACCTATGTGAAATAGATCAAAATTCAATTAAGCTTCACTTAATCAACTGACTTGCACTTATATACAAATAGGTGCTTGATTGGATCCAATTTCCAGATGGCACTTGGGGAACTTCCCAATGATCTGGAGGGCAGTTGAATCCTTTGTGACCTAGTTGAAGATATAAATAAGAATAATGCTAGACAGGACATCTCCCAAGTAGCTCTAGGCCCGCAGATGCCAGGAAACTCCTTGGTAAACTGAAGAATTTCGGGAAATTCATGTTGCAGAACTTCTGCTACTGGTATATATATTTTTTACCAGTTATACTCAGTATTTCTGATATTGTGCAATATGACTGCATTGGTTGAAGCTGTTGTTTTTGTGCCCTGTTTAAAGAAGCCTTGACTGAAGCAGTTTATAAATTCATAAATGAATATGTGTAAAATGGAAGCACTGATGCAATTAGTATTTTCAGAAAAGGAAAAGGATGAGAATGATTTATTTTTTTGAAAATTAGAAAACAAGCTGCTTGCCAACTGTTCATAACTTTCTAGCTCTGCTCTTCCACTTAGTAAAACTGTGAAGAAAATGGGACGATACTTCACTTATTCATACTTTTACTACAAAATCTATTTTGCATCTGCTTCCAAACCTCCTGAGCAGTAGCATATCTATGCATGGTAAGGATGTAAAACATTAAGCAGAAACCCCAGGGCAGGAAGCACAGCTGAACAGGATGACATTACTCCCTGGGAGCAACTGGATAATGCAGAACTTGCAGTAAGTGCCTGGACTACTGCCTCATTAGAAAACAAGGAGAGATTATGCTAGAAGAATGAGAAAGTTACATTATTTTTGATCCACGATAAATAGGATAATATCTATGTAAGAGAGACTTATGGCAGATGCTTAGAGTACAGTACATGAGTACCGTCTCTGGAAACAGTGGCATATTTCTAGGGATGCTGAAGCAGCTTACATTTCTTATTTCAAAGCCTTGGTCTGCAATTTTTGAGAATTCAGTTTGTCAGTCAGTCTGAATTCTGAGAGGATGCTAGGACACAGACATGTTATCTTTGACAAGAGTAGAAGGATGGGTAGATGGGAAATTAAGATTAAACAGCTGAATATTAATAAGGGCAAAGCAGCTTATTAAGGATCAGTTAGAGCAGCGGTTCTCAACCTGTGGGTTGTGACCCCTTTGGGGGTCGAATGACCCTTTCACAGGGGTCGCTGCGCGTGCTAGCCCACCATCTTGGTGCCACCGTCAGCAGCGGTGAAATGCTCCTGGTTTGGCCGTGCCTGCAGGTCGCCGGACAGCCAGTAGCGACGGAAGCGGAGACTTCGCCCACCCGTCCGGACGCCGCCATTTGGGTTCTTTTACCCTCTGCGCATGCACAGAACGCTTTGCGGATGCGCAGAGGGTAAAAGAACCCAAATGGCAGCGTCCGGGCGGGTGGGCGAAGTCTCCCGTTTCCGTCGCTACCGGCTGTCCGGCGACCCGCAGGCACAGCCGAACCGGGAGCATTTCACCGCTGCAAGTGACGGTGGCACCAGGATGGCGGGCTAACGCGTGCGGTGACCCCTGTGAAATGGAACCACTGAGTTAGAGAAAAAAATATATGCTTTTTATTAAGAGCCAACATATTTATCAATAACTAGTCAATCCAGTGAAAAATCCTTATCTTTTTTTTTTTCAAAATAGCATGCTAAATGAAGGAAAACCAAAAATAAAAGTACACTTTGATTTCAGCATAATATGCAAGAAGCTCCTCATTTTGTTGTTAAAAGAAATAAAATGTAGGCTGGATAATATTCCTCTATTTATTTAGAATTATTTGGCCACCCAACTTGCTATAGCAACTCTGGACAGCTAATAGATAAAAACACAAACAAGAAAACAAAACAACAAATATATAAAACCTATAAGGCTTTGCATATATAGGAATCAAAGCAATATATACCGAAGAAGAGATATAGTCCAAAGATGTAAAAAGGACCCAGTTATTTTAGCTCATCAAAAGCTGTATGTGATGCAGCTACTTACAAAACCAATGTTATACTGCATAAGCTTACAGTGTCTGCATCAGAAGAAGTAATTACTCTATCCTATTATATCCTAGAGCATTAAGGTCATGTCTATGTGCTATATTTTAATAAGGTCATTAATAAATCAGAGTCGGAAAATTAAATTCTATCAGAATAATTGAATACATTGAATAAGCTTAGGTTGCAAAAGAGAAAATTAAAACTAGTCACAAAACACTATCTACAAACATCTCATGATGTCATACAGAAGGCATGAGAAGTAGCCACAGATGCAAACTGGAAAGGAAGCAGACTTTGCAAAAACATTAGTTATTAACAGTGTCAGGCAGTGGAACAGATTGCTTTAAGAAGTAAAGGGTCTCTGAATGTTTAAGCTGTATGCTGTAGATCAGGGATGTCAAACTCACGTCGGCAGAGGATCGCCACTTGACGTATCGGGACTTTTTTTCCCTTCGCTAAACCGGGCATGGGCGTGGCCAGCGCATGACGCATCCGGCCCATGGGCCGGGAGTTTGACAGCCCTGCTGTAGATGCCTCCTTTACTGCACATCCTTTATTATGTTGAAGAGCAGGTAAAATGTCATCTGACAAAAGGCAGACAGCCAAGAAAACTACCTGTATCCTTTATCACACAATTAATTATATACATGAATAAAACAAACATCTATAATGTGAGATAAATTTATCTGAAATAGAAAGGGAAGCGGACACAGAATATGTACCTGTGGTGGGAGTACAGTGGATTACTGTTTGACCTGGTTCTTTCACTTCAGCGCTGCTTAAGTCATCTAGATCTGGTGCACCTAGATTAAAAGGACCGAAAATCAGACTTACAGAAATCTTAAATTCTGCTTCATATATTTTATTTTTAAAAAATACAACTCAAGAAACTATTTTTTTTTTCTCGTCAAATCAATCTTGAGTCAATCTCTGAGTGACTGCCTGGACAAATCCCTGCAGTTTTCTGGGCAAAATTTTTGGAAGTCAATTGCTATTGCTTTCTTACCAGGACTGAAAGAGAGGGGGACTGGCCCCAAGGTCATCCAACTGGCTTTGTGCCCAAGGCAGGATTAGGATGCATGGTGTCCTAGTTTCTAGACCTGTGCTTTGACCACTATACCAAACAGCTTCTGTTACATTAAATTAGAATTACTTAAAACAGGGGTAAGCAACGGATTCCTCAGGGGCATTGCCATAAACCCCCACCAAGACTTCATTAAAAATTCATAAAAAGGTAAACAATTATTAAATGAGAAGGTAACATCCAGTAAAATGTAGTATCAGGCTCCAGCATATTATTTATTTACAAGGATGTGTTTGAATCCCTTAGATTATACAAGTATTCTTAAAAAAAAAAATAATGTGATGTGTGCTACAACCTATGGCCCCTGCTCTGTTTGAAATCATAGGTTCCTGCCATACATGTTTGGAGGAAGCCAGGTTGGGAAAAGCTGGGATATAGTAAATCACAACACAACAGACGAGTGGTAATTATATCCAGAATTCCAAGGACAGAATGTCTCAATTTATGATAAAAGCCTCTAGCCATGATTGGGATAGAAAAATGGGAAGTCTTCGTTTTCTATCCCAATTCATGAAGTCAGTAGCTAAGCACAGATAGATGAACCATTTTTAAACTAGAAGTAGTTTCTCTGTGATTCAGTATTATTTATTATCCATGTTTTCTGGAATATTGCTTAACTCAAATCTGCTCTTTCTCCCTATATCTTAAAGTACTGATATTTTTGTCTCTATAACTCATTCTTCTGTGTTATCAAGTTTTTATTTTCATTTTGTGAATTGTATTTAGAGCTCCAATAGCTATGCATTCTTTTCCTTTTAATTGTAATTTTTAATACTCAAATACGCCATTTCCAATACAATTTTATGACATAGGGGGTGGAAAATTCTCACTGCTGTCCAATCTCATTTTTTCCCAGTCATTGCCTACAGTGCCTCTTTATGGAAACCATGCAACCATCTGATATTTCTCAAAATTCATGAACACAAAGAGAAAAGGTACACACATACATGTTGCTTTCCCTGGATTTGATAAAAATATATTGTAATACAACTCTTGAATTTGCAATGGATTATTCATAAACCATTATCAAATTAAAACATATATTCATACCTCTAGAGCAAATAGATAAAAATCCCAGATCTTACTCTTATGAGACAAAGACCTTTATGGATGTTCCTATAAATGCCAACCACATTTAATCAGATAAGGTATCATTTCTGTGAATTCAGAGGTGAACTATGTTTATACTTTGAGGAAAATGAAGAGGAAATGTTTTTGAATTATTATAGATAACTTTTTACCATTTTGCATATGGTATGCCTTCATGACAAACACTTTGTGGAGACCGACACCACTTTTTTAAAGTTCCAAATGAATAAACACTAGGTAATAAACAATCCAGCAAAAATAAGTTTTAGAAATTCTTTTAGATAGGGCAGCTTTTCAGGGGAATAGCACTTTTACATGGAAATATATTCAAGCATAAGCATATTGTTACGCAGTTATCCTTCTTCAAAGATATAATTCAATTATTCCATGTAATAAAAATGCTTTGGACCAGGCCCTGATATACCATTGCTTTGGAATTTCTTGACCAGAAATATTATACACGTCTATACTCAAATCATGGCAAGCAAACATATGGATTACACAGCCGCAGCTGATCTCAATCATGAAATGATATACTGTAGAAACAAAATATTCTGCATGACTGTTTAAATAGGTTTAAATAGGATACTATGTTCAAAGTATAAACATAGTTAACATCTGAATACATTAGCACATAATCTATTAACACCATTGAATCCTTTTAAATTTTAAATAACCTGCATATATTATGATTGTATCAGAGCACTCACCTTGATCATTTATGATTTCTCGACTCTGATTTTGGAGGCTGGGATCTTCAGGATTAGAATTCAAATAAGAGTCACAACCCCAGAAAGGACAACATTGGTAGGCATAAGGAACAGAGAGAGATCTGAAAGTTTGAAGAGAATAATAGAGGAAAAAAAATATTTATTTTACTTAATATATTTGTATTTTGGTACAATTTGATTGTGGAACATAGCAATAAAGTTACAACAATAATGTATTAATAAATAAAATAGAACAATAAGAAGACATCATAATTATAGGCCCACAATATAATATTTGACCAGGACTTAACTGCCCCATTCTAAACCTGCTGCATTTCTTTAGGTTGCTTTGAGGACATCCCCATTTACAGTACATTATAGTAACTTATCAGGAAAGAGGTCACTGATGGTAATACTGGCTGGGCCAGAAATGTAGTTGGTAAATCCATCACTGATAAAAATAGGGGCTGTTCACAATCACGCTATCACACCCAGAGATAATCCTGACCTCGTGTCTCCATTAGTCATATTGGCAAATTGCTGGCAGATCTGAATAATTTTCTCAGAGAAAACAAAAACAAAAACACAAGGCTTTCATGGTTTGCCATCACAGACTCTAACAGACCTTCCCAGAACTTTCTGAAGTTATATCAGCATCCATACTAGCAGAAGAGCTTCCTTGGGTGATTTACCACAATTCAGTGGTAGCCAAGGAAAAGCTTTTCTCCCTGGTGTAGGCCTTCTAAAACATGATATGTCACATTAGCTTTTAGATTTCTGCCACTGACAGTCTAGCCATCGATATGACTGCTTCATCACTCAATTTTTCACTAAACCAAGGAGATCAGCTGTTTTGATGAAGAGTCAAAACATGTTTAGGAGTCAATTAATCAATAGCTTTAGTTGGTCATTCCAGTTCGCTATACCAAAGGCCTCAAGTGAAAGATGGAACAACAAGCAAATTCTGGAAGTCACAGGATCCAAAAGCCATAACTGATGTGCCTTTATTAACTGATCCATCCATGATAAAAGGTTTCATGACAAGGGAGTAGCTAGGTTCTTCCACTCATGGAATACTTTCCTCAGTGCAGAACATCTAGTCCAAAGTGTTCCCTGATCGAGAAGTGGAGGTAGATATTACCTGAATTAGGCTAAAGAAAGTCACAATGACCATGAATGACCATGATAAGACTCAACACCATCTCTAAGACTAGTATTATTAGTTCAATTAGGAAAGTTCCTGAGCAGCAGGATATCTAGTGTACCATCAGGATTCCTGTCTTAATTTTCTCTCTCTGCTCTAGATACACACACTCAGAACCCTTAGCCTGTATCATTTTAGGCTTTGTCATGAGAATGGAATGGGAATCCTTTACAATGATGGGACCTCTTCCCTCCCTGAGGCCCACTTCATAGCTCTACTTCAGATCACAGAAACCAGGTAGGAATATCTGAGATTAAATGATACCATCCAGCTCACCCAACCAGGTGTCTGTCACACATATCATCTTTTCATTCCAGATCAGATCATTTATGAAGTGGGTCTCGTTCATGTTCCGTTTGGTATTCAACGGGAGAATTGATAGGCTTTTCTCCCCTCCCCTCTTTAAGCAGCAGCATTGTTCGAAACAGATTTTTTTTTTTTCAAAAATATGTTCTGAGAAAACCTTGAGGTTAAAATCAATGTTGAGATTTTCTAAACTTCTTGACTTTATTTAGAGAAAAAGGATACAGATTAGATTGATACAAGCTGACAATTAAGAAAAACTCATCTGAATGTAATCCGACATTATTATGTTATAGTGTTGTTATCTTTAGGGAAGCAAGCTGTTTTGTGAAATCATGTTGTTACCTGTGCATATTGAAATGAACATTCATCAAGTTGGCTAGAGAGCAACACCCTTGCGTAAGTGAATTCCCAGGAAAGCACAGCACTAAGCCCACACCTGTCATCCTTATTGTTCTCTCGGGTTACATGAAATTCTACATGTTGCAAGTCTGGATTTCCTACACTGTGCCTCTCTCTTAACTTAATAATAGAATGCCAGAACTATTTATGCATTCAGAATGGGTCAGATCCATAGTTCATATTATTTTTAATTATATTCTGTCACATTGCTTTTGGTTATTAAAAAAATAATAACTCCAATTAACCTTAAACATATAACAAATGAAAAATACCACCATTAGAACAGTAAAAAATTATCCCTGCTAACAGAAATAGGATACTAGATCAGCTTCTCTCTCTCTCCCCATCAACCAATTTCCAAGTAGCAGGAATACATCTGGCTTATTCAAAATGAAGTTTCCATAGGAGATGTGTAAGGAACAAGAAGAAAAGCCACAAGCAAGACAGCAGTCAGATAAAAGAAATCTAAGTCTGGGGCAGAAATGTAATTTGAGAAAGTGTTTCAGACATGACCTTCCCTAGATCTTCTGAAGATATAAAAAGAGGAAAGGGGGAAGTACATTCAGACTTGCAAGATTCTGTTACTATACCCTTATAATAAAAGTATTAAGTTGTGTTTCTGGGTTTTGTGTACCTTGGAGGACTGTCAAAAGTTATTAACAAACAACAGAGCCTTGTCCTTTATTTCTTCTGAACTAGCCTTAATCAAGGAAATAACTCAATTCAAGTTGACTTCTGTGAATGTTTGTGTATTTGATATACTATACTTGTGTATACTTGTCATACTATTTTCTTGCCATTGTAGACTGAGCAGAAACAATGGATGTTGTTGCTCTTTCAAAAGTATAATACTTTGGGCAAATTCATTCCATCCAGTAATTATGCTGACAATGTCAGTGTTAAAAGATTTACAATGATCCACTACTCTTTCTTACCCTGGGTAAGAAATGAGAAGGAAAAAGATAAGAAAAAGATTAATTAAAGTATGATTAAAATACATTACTTGCTGCTCTAAAATAATGAACATTTGGATCAAAAGCTGAAGAATCCTAACAGTTGGGATCTCTTACACCCAGACACTGTACCGTATTAACATTCCTATTCTACATGTCAAATGGGAAATGTACTCCCCCCCCCCCCCAATTTTCTTTATGATGAACACACAGGACAAAAGCTTAACTGTATCAAAGTCAATATGCACATCTACTCACTACAGTATACTAATGGCAATACTTTATAATGTCAGGTGCTACTATCTATTTATCAGCCAGAACCCAGTTTAGAGTATTATTTGTCCTATGAGTACAGATTACAAATTTCCCTAAAAGGATGCTGGGAATATTTTTTTACAGATTCTTGCTTGCTCCCTCTATATCTGGAGGTTAAAACTGATAAATATTATCTCAATATTTTCAATATGAAACCCAATTATAAATGCCAGTTATGTTTTAGGCCCTGGTGATACAGCTAAACCATTTAAGTCTATATATTAGTTACGTTGGTTTGGCACCACCTCTCTATGTCCAAGATAAAAGTCTCACCAATTGATATTATTAAAATAGAAATGCCAAAGATTGGATGAGTTATATTATTAATGTAAAATGTGAGTTTTATAATACTGTTAGAGACTGGAGAACTTGACTAAGAAGTTAGAAGTCTTATAAAAGAAAAAAAATACAAAAGAAACTGCTTTCTTGTAATTCATCTCAGTGTTTTCTATAATCAGCTAGTTCATTATAATTTAGTCGTTGGCATGAACTCCCAAAAATTTCATACAGAGGTCTTTTGCAGCCCAATTTGGAAATGAGATAAATTGAATATACAGACTTACAAGTGCAAAGCAAGCATGGTAACCTCTGAGATACAGTCCTTCTCATAAAGGGCACCGAGTATATAAAATATTATGCATCTATAATCAATGTGAAACAAGAACAAGAACGCAAAATCTATTTGCAATATTCCTCACTGTATAGTTTTCCAACAGCTTCTCTTTTTTTGCAACTAAACAGATGGTGAATTCTCCAAGTTAAAATATTTTAAGGCCTAAATACATTTATCAGATTTATTTGGAGATTTTAGCCTTTCATCCCCCAGATAAGCTATGGAGAAAGGCTAAGCTACCAAAATTTGATTTGGAAAAGGCAGAAACAGCATGAGTCCATATTTAAATTTTTGACATACACATGAAAGAATAAATAATTTTGTCCCAATTCTTCATAACAGATTGAACATTGGACTAGTTTCCTACTAGTAAGGAGAATGCGAGAAGCTTTATAGTGATACATTACTAAAAAAAGAAGAATGGTTTGGGGGTAATTCTGAATTCAGTAGGGATTTTAAGTGTAGAATCAGAGGGCTGGAAGGGACTTTGGAGGTCTTCTAATCCAACCCCCTGCCCAAGGCAGGAGAACTTATACTATCTCAGACAAATGGTTGTCCAATCTCTTCTTAAAAACCTCCAGCAAAGAAATACCCACAACTCCAGGAGGCAAGCTGTTCCACTGATTGTTATCACTGCTTGCAAGGGATGTCATTTCTGACTACACAGCAGCTATTGCCAACCTGACAAAGTACAACTGTCCCATGCAGCCAGTCAGCTAAATACAGCAGTAATTAAATGGGGATAGAAGGAGTATGAAAGACTGTAAGAGGACACAACACAGACAATTTAGAGAAATCGGGAAATTAGAGCATTATATCTCCTGGATGGCTTGCATTTCCACCATCACCTTATTTTTTCATGTTTTTTTTAGCCCAAACCTGTGCTATCCAAATTTGCCCATTTCTTACTTTCTAATTTCAACAGCATGTTTTTAGGATGCTATAGGAGCCCCAGAAAGATGCTGGGGAGCATAAGTGGCCCCCGTGTTGTTAAATCTATGTTAAGTCACAGTTTTCAGGGTGGCAGTTCAATTCATTTGCTTGTGCACCTTTCTTCTGCACATTAAAAATGTAAGAAGAGTGCTTGCTAAGATACAAGGCTGTCTTAACTGAACTGTCACTCTTTGGGAAACGCAAGTGTAATCTGAACAGAACAACTGTATTGTTAAAATATGAGGGTACCAACTTAATTATTGACTTACCTGAGTTTCATGAAGTCCTTTGGTGATAATGTTTCTTTCAGTTCAATATTGCCTATCAGCTTAAGTTGCTTTAATCTACTCAGACCTCCAGTTGGAAATGAAGTCAACGTATTGAAGCTTAAGTCGCTAAAGGGATGGCGAGAAAAAAGAATAAGTATGAGGGGAAACAAATATACTAAATACTTGAATTTGCAAAACAAAAACAGAAGAAATAGCAAGTAATTCTACAATAAGAAGATTCTACTAAAAAGCTGCAATCTAATTTTTTTGTTTACACTGTTTGAAGCCCTCCAGAAACTTACAAAGGCATATGCTTAACAAAAGCAAAAAAACTTAACTGAGAGATGAAGGCTAGTACAAGATTATCTAGTGAGTTTCATGGCTAAGAATGAATTGGGACCCGACCTCTTTTACTGCATTTCACTGACTTTAGATTTCCTGTTGCCATTAAAACAAATACATTTATTTTGTCTGACAAGCATCTTATCCAACAGGCAAAGCCAGATAATATTTACCAGTCTCTTTTGCTTTCCCATGTTTGCAAGGGTTGTCATTTCTGACAACACAACAGCTTTTCCCACCTTGACAAAGTATAACTGTCCCATGCAGCCGGGCAGCTAATGACTGGGCGGTAGTCGTTAAGTGGGGATGGAAGGAGTATTGAAAGACTGTCAGAGGATATGATATAGATAATTTAGAGAAATTGGAAAAATCTATTGTGTATGAGCTGATTAAAATTCTCTATTAGAAATAACTCCATTAAAATTCTACATTAGAAAACTTATAACTTGTCCCATATGCAGATCCACCCATATGCTGGGTAGCTCTGGAAATTCTCTGGGGGAACCTATTGAAAAAGCACACTTCCTAGGCCCCAGGAGATGCCAACATTTAAGGGAAGGGACCTGGAGCATGCACACTGTATCTGGAATAGGCAGATAACTTCAAGGAAAGATGATTCTCTAATAACCTGGTCTGTGCCATGTACAGCTGTAAAGGTGATAACCAGCACCTTGAATTGCACCTGGAAAGAAAGTGGGAGCCAATGCAGCTTGAACAGCAATGGTGTAACATGGCAAACTAAGAGGTGCCCAATTCTGCATAAGCTGCTGCATTTTGGATGCCTTGTTGTAACTCAAAGCCCTACGTAAAGATTGCTGCAATAGTCCAACTGGGAAGTGACAAGGCATGAGTCACTGTGAGCAAGATCTTCTGGTTCAGGAATGGGTTTAATTGGTACTTAACATGTTCCTTACCACCCAGACCTTCACAGAATCCAGCACTGAGGAACTTCTAAAAGGCATCTGGTTCCTGGCCAGGGATGAAGATGTACAAATAGTGTATTGATGATATTACACCTTTTGCCATCAGATAACCTCACCCAACGAGGAGCGTTGAGAGATCTGCACTCTGAGTTATCCCACATGGTAAATGCCATGGGTTGGACTTGGACTTCTCTTTTCACCTCCAACACCAAGTGCTACTAGTTGTAGAGAAAGGAGAAAAAACACTGGAAAACAGTGCCTTTCTCTACCATTCCCCACAGCCTGTCCAGAAAGATACCATGGTCGATGGTATTGAATGGCACCAAGAGATCCAGATTCCCTTTGCATGAGATCAGGAAATAGGGATTTGGGAGAAAATCAATATCAATCTAGGTTTCCACAGACTTTCTCATTAAAGTGCAATAAAGTATGTGATGAGGTACTCTTTCACATTATTTTTGATTCTTTTTAAATACAGGATGAATGGTTTTAACACACTGTGTAAAAGATAATTTTCTGAGAAGAAGTTATAATATTTTAAGATTGGAAATGTGCACTATGCTAAACAGCCTACTTACAGGTTGGTAATAGCACCAAGCGTAGTAAATGCTTCCTTGTTAACCCGGTGGATCAAGTTTCTGCTGAGATCACTGCAATTTTAAAAAGAACTATTGTGTTAGTGATTTACACTGACACTTTCAAATGGTCATTGCTTACAGTTCAGTGATTACATTATGTTTTAGGTCACACTAAGTTTCTAACAGATAAATAACTTGAGTTTATCTGTATTTTACAATGTCAGCTTGACAATTTTCTTTATCCAATTCTTTTAAAAACACTTAATTCAATGGAAAGCTTTACAGTTTGGGGACGATAAAGGTCTAAGCTCCACACAGTATGAAGTTGTAATATTGTTTGTTCTCTGTTCTCTAGGGCACAGCTTACCTAAATCAGAATGCAATTACATCTTGAAACCTGGGACATGAACACCTGCTTTGTTGCTAGAAAAGGACACAACACTCTATTCCATATATGAAAATACCTTTATGGACACCAGAATGGGAACTAATTTTAAAAATGGTTTATCTTTGTATTTAAATTCTCTTTTGCATGACAAAAAAGTTAATTTAACCAGTTGCTTCCCATCATTGGGTTAAGCCATATGCTATCAGTTTAATGGAGCAATTTCCCTATAATATCTGCATGTTATCTCAGCCTACACTGCTTTATGGAAATTGATATCGAAGCGCTGATTACCAACTGTGTGTATATGTGTGTATTATTAATTTCTTAAAGCCTATCACCGTCAACTCTTCTGCTATAAACCTGCACTAAAAGCTGGGACTGTCTGTAGCCATTCAGTGAAGGAATCTGTAATTCAAATGCATTAAGAATCATTTTCATTTAAATCTTTGTCAAGAACAAATGATTATTTACTAATCCTGTCAGAAGTCAACATAGGTTTATGTGTATTTGATTTACTTTGCAGAAAACCAAATCATGGAACATCAGGACTCATATGCTACACAAGATATACCTTTAGGATTCAACTTCTCCAAAAAAACATTTCACAATATCGTATTTGTTTATGTATTATCAATTTGGTGAAACTTTTAAATGAGCAAAATGTGTAAGGAGGAGGTTGCATTTAGACAGATTAAATACATAGTCAGGAGAAGTGGTCTGGATTTAGACTGATTCTGAATGAGGATTTATTACTGTTCTGCCTTATTTACAAAATTTGGTAGATCCAGGTGACAGTATCTAATCTGATTTTTTTTCTATTACTACCTTCATCTTTTTTTCTTCATTGAAATGCACATACAGACTTACATATTTAAAATATTAAGGAGGAAAAAGGGGAGGGTTTATGTAATAAATTTTGATTGGTATCACTGATACCACCCCAAGTCTGAGATAGGAAGCCAATAAACATTTTACTGATTTTTGTTTTGCTTTGGATAACGAGTGTCTTCCAAAACTGAATACAACAATTCACTTTCAAACTTCTCTTAACTTAAAGACATTTGTAAAGAGAAGGTATACTTACAGAGTATGCAAAGATGTTAGTCCCTGGAATGTATCTTCTTTGATTTCCTCAATTTGATTATGCTGCAAATATCTGAAATGCAGTAATTAGTTATGTAGGAATATTTTCATCAAGAAAAGGTATACATCAGATGCTTCATTATATTCTGATGAAATAGAGTCCCATTTAACATGTCACTTAACACTAATTATTGCTTATAAAATAGTGTGAAAAACCAAAAGAATGTCTTTGAGATAGGAAGAAGAAATAAAATCCTTTTATCTGATGCTTTTATAACATAACTGAAAATGAATGGAAATGATTCTGAGTCATGACCTGCAGTGCTTTTGGCAAATTTCTATTCCTGTCTGAAAACAACTTGGCATACATTTGCATCCAGTATAAGCTTGTAGCACTGTCTAAAAACAAAGACTGGAGCACTGAGAGGTTAATACTTCACCTCCTAAGAGAATATGAACAATCATTAGATCACAGAAAGAATGTGCTATATCAGGAACTGGCAGAGGAAGTAACTCTCCAAAGAGAAGAGACTCAAACAAAGGAGAACATGAAGTGAATAATGACAACCAGAAGTAAGAAATATATAAAATATCCTGTACTTCTACAACTCAGGAACATCTTTGAGACTTTGCTGAAGCTAAAGAGAGAGGCTAAAAATGAAAGAATTAAATTTAACAGAGACAGGAAGGAAATAGAAATTAACTTCGCAGTACTGTATGCTTCCAACACTAATTACAACAGATCATCTTCCACAAGAAGAATACAGGTTTAAGTACAACCACTTGCTATAAATTATAAACTAATTAAACTTTTTTTATTTGTTTATTTTAAAAGCTCTGGGCAGCTAACAATCAGAAATATCACTAAGTCTCCCTCCACCCTAATAATAAAGAAATACCCTTCAAAAATAAACCATCCACAAAATAAATCAAATATACAATCAGAATTACACAAAAGTGAACAAAGAAAACAATTTGATTGAATAATGTGGTCACGTTTGTTTTGATAAATCTTCTCCCAGAATACATCAATTCTCAAGATTCAAATTAACAATCATAGTGCACCTTTTTCCCTCACTTGTTACAATAACTAGATCTTAATTGCTCTCCTGAATCCCAGAAGGGAAGGAACAAACTAAATCTGTGTGGGGAAGCAATTCCAGAGTTTGGGAGCATTTATCCAAAAATGCCACTTCAGATGGACTGTCGTATACAAATGACTTGGACAGTGTTGATACTATTCAACCTATCTGGACACGCAGATACAATAAAAGACTGGTCCTGAGAACTACAGGCCCTGAATCACAAATCAGAAGCCAACCAACCACCAGTGCAACACCTAAAGCAGAATGTTCTTGAGTATATAAGGATATACCTTATATCCTTACATACTACGTAAATGCTTGGGCCACACTTTGTACTAGCTGAACCTTCTGAATGCTCTCCAATGGCAGCCTCAGGTTGTAGTCCAAGTGGGAGATGCCTCTGAGCAGGGTTATCTGGCCCAGAATTATTCAAAATAATCAGGTCAAAAAAAGATTTCTTGAGCAAGGTGTATACATCAGCTTATTCCAGAGATAATGGAAATATCCCCTCACTCAAAGAAGTATAGAGTGCTGCTTGAATCCATTCTCCTGCCATTTCACAAGAGGCCTTAATCAACCACGAGAGATGGTAGAACTGCATTGGATTTCCTTATGACTCAGATTGATTTCAGATCCCCAGTGGTACTGTCCAGTTAGAAGTCTGATGCTCTTTGAATCTGAAAAGTTCTATTGATCAAATGCTATGACAATCCTTCATAATCACTCTTCAGATCTTCTTGGCAATCATCTTTCCTTAAAAGGGAACAAGTTGACTTATAAAGGGCCACTGGGCAGCATTCAGCAGACACAATGAGAATGGCTACCTTTTTGCCATACAAATTCCCACTTATAGGCTCAAACATGTGTTACCACTGTCTGACTAGAGTCAAACTTGGCAGTTCCTCCTCCTGCCCTAGGCATCCTCTGTAATGTCTATGGAGATTCTCAGTCATCCAGGTCATGGTGGTCCCAAAGATGCTTTTTTCAAGAGAATCGCTACAGACAGGGGGGGTTGCTCATCTCTNGTCCCAAAGATGCTTTTTTCAAGAGGCAACTGGATTTCCTTTTTTTTGGGGGGGGGGAGACGTTTCACTTCTCATCCAAGAAGCTTTTTCAGCTCTGACTCCATTTCCTTCGGGGAAACGGAAGGGTTTATATTCCTTGAGGACAGCTGGTCATTTGCATTCTTTTAGAGAGTCATTGAGGCCACAACAGAGGGGAAGGGATATGAAGTCATCTATCTCCAGTCTACAACACAGTCCTTTCAGTAGTTCCAAGAAGGCTCCACATCCATTTGCACTATTCAGGTGACCCTGAGGACACAGATAAACCTCCAAATCCCCTCTAATGCTTCTTCCCAAACTCCTCAGTGTACTGAAGAGCTGGACTGGATCTGTGAGGGAGCAGCTGCTTTGGTACAGTCTGGTCAAGCACTATATTTGCTATCTTATTCTAATGGATAACTAGAGTCTCAGCCAAACAAATATTAAGACACTGGACAGTCACTTGTCTGAGATGGTATAGGTTATCCTGCTTGAGTACGAGGTTTGACTAGAAGACCCCCAAGGTCCCTTCCAGCTCTATTCTGATTGATTGAAATATGGAAACCAAACAAAACAGAAATCACTAACAAATTAAATCCAGTGTGTTCTTTACTTACATTTCTTCTAGGGAACTGCAACCTTTAAAATGTGGAAGTTCTTTTATATTGTTGTAAGACAAATCCCTTAAAAGATAGGAAAAGAAAAAGAAAGAAAAAAGCAATCTTAATTTATACAAAATTGTTCTGTTTTTACTTGAGCTTTGTCAGCAAATCATCCTCTTATAATATTGCTTTAACAATTTTTCCTAGTTTTTTTCTTAAGAAATTGACATTTCCATTTAATTTAATTCAGAAGGACAGAACAGAAATAGAGTACTTAAATTCAGCAGTAGTTCATAAAATTAGTGCAGTAAAGAAGTATTTATAACAGTGTATTCCCTGTGGTAATAAATTAAATAATAAATTGATGTACTACATTCAAGATTGCAGGATTAGCTATTTTCTTAAAAGCTCTCTTATTTCAGCAATTGCAAGCCTCACAATTTTAATCAAATCTGGAAATAAACCACAATAATTTATTAGAAGTTACCATCTATTCATTAACTAGATATTTGCTGTTTCCTAGCATACCTAATATCATTTGGACAGGACTTGCTATAAATTACAATTTATAAGCTAGCCCTATAATATTGAACTGAATAAAAATGTGTAACACATGTGGCTTTTAATTAAGGTTTGCTTGTTTTTTAAGTAATCAACTAATTTGTAAGCTGCCTAGAATCGACTTTGGCAAGATGGGTAGCATAATTTTAATAAATAAATACATAAACTATACACAAATTTGTTTTGATGTGTTTTTTGTACCCCAAAAAACAAACTCATTACCAAACTTACCAACATCAAATTGATTTTCTGACACTATGATCCCTATTTATAAAAATAGACTAGAATCAGAAGTTATGTACTTACAAAGTCCGAAGTATCTTTTGCTCTTGGCATAGACCAGTGGGAATATTACTTATTTTGGCGCCTGTAAAAGTTCTGTTGAATAAAATACCAATATCTGTAAGAACACTGGAAACAGAATTTTTCAAAGTAGCAGCTTTTCTAGAATACTATACATCACAAGAACCTAGCTTAACCAGGTATCGTAGAAGTACTGATGTATCCATTTAAGCCACTTCATAATAATACACTTCTTATTTAGAACAATAGGTTTAAAAATGGTCCTGTTAACACAAACAGTAAGCTAACATTTCTGGATTACTGATAGCAAAGAACAGGGTTGGTACACATATTCCTTCATGAATTTTCCAGTTACTTTTGCTTGGGGGTATTAATTGCATCTCATCATTATGTTAAAGATAGACAACAACCCCTCTTTAAAATATCCTGAGTCAACGAATGCTAAGGCATCCATGACTATCAAGTTCCTGCTGTTGTTATTTACTTTTCCTTTCATGACAAAGAATTGGGAAGCATACACTAGCAAGTCTGTTAGCATACTTAGAAATTCTGGACTCCCATTTTTGTGCCAATACAATCAAGCACAAAAACTGCTTTACAATAAATCTCCAATATTAAGAGATATATTAAACTTGCTTTTCTTTGTTTTATCTCTATTCACTGAATCCAAATACAGTGTGCGTTTTAAAAGTATTTTGTCTATGCGAAAACAGGCACCATAAATATATCTTTGCCTTCCAAATTTTTTGTTTCTGATTTTAATAAATCAAATATATATAGCTGCCCATCACACTGAAGGTGACTCTGGACAGTGCATAATAAACAGGTAAAATCATATATAAAAGCCGCATATGTATAAAAATTACAAAAATCACAGTGACAGTAAATACTATAAAAACAGAAATACAATCCCTAAGTAAAGAGGGAATAAATGGAGCTCATCAATGGAGTCATCTAAGCAGTGGAGCCATCTAAGTATGTCTCCAATTCCCTGGAAGCTCCAGGCCTGATAATATAATCAAGTCTTGAGGGTCTTCTGGTATATCAAAAGGGATGGAGCTAACCTAATTTTGAGGGGCAGAATGTTCTATAAAGTGGGCACGACGGCAGAAAAGGCATGTCTCACAAGACCCATAAAATGTAGGTCCATAGCTGATGGATTGCTTCTACTAGTTATTTCATTTTTGAAGTCTGACAGTAAAATACTTACAGACTCTCCAGATTGATCGTTCCTGTTAAATTGGGAAACCATTGCACCATGTTGGCTCCACGAATGACTCTGAAGAAAAACAGAAATGTAATACATCACAGCTACACTGTTCAACAGAAAAATCAACCCTATGGGAACAGAAGGTTTTGTTAACATTTTTTGCTAGTGTTTTGTACTGAGGTGGCTTTCTCTTTCTCACTAACATTTACTAATGCCAAATTTAAGCCATAGGGGGAGGTTATATATGTATGTATCCATATGAAAAAAATAAACTTTGTTTGTACTGAACTATAATAAACTATGATGAAAATATGAAATATTTATGTTTGCCAGATTTTGGATTTCTGAGAATGCACTAATATCCTGCAGATGATACCGTAGTCAGTTTTGAAACCAGCTCTATTGCAAAACTGAATGTATGATGTAACTGTTAAGCCATTCGTTTTATTGTTAAGTACATCTTACTCTAGGTTTTATGAGACTATCACTAAAATTAAAAATACACATTTATCTGCTATTCATACATTTATGAGATGGAGAACAACTTATATAAGAAAATGTAGTTATTCTTAAAATGATCACATTTTATTTTAGAAGTTCAAGTAACAGATCGAAATAGTTCTGGAATTAAATGAAGATGCATTTAACTTGAGCAGTAATATAAAACACACACTCAAAATTAAACAAATTTCAATATAAGTAAGAATTACAAGCATTTGCTTGTATTAAACCTGGCAATCTTCTGTTTCTGTAGGGTGTAACCACTAAGATGAGCTTTAGCAAACATACCAAATATATATAACCCATCAGCTTCTGTGCAATTTTGCCAGATTAAACACCTCCACCCAGCAAGAATAGAAGAGAAAAACAATAAAAAATATTTCTAACTACTTTTGTAATAATTAACAATGGTCAGTAATACCACCATTGAAAAATTAATACATAATTACATGGGTTCAATGAAAAAGAATTTCTATAGTTGAATTGCTAAAAACTGCATAGTTCAAATATATGTTTAGCCAGCCTGCTTCATTAAGACTTACTCTGAAAGTAACTAGTACCTGAAAACTTTATGATATGTATTGAATACAGACAGTTTTTTTTGTTGATTAAATCTTAATAGTAATCAATAACTACTTGGAATTTTGTAATATTTTGAAAGATTGTTTTGGTGCTTGCAGTATTTCTGAAATGTTTCAACTATAATTAAACAAAATTATTTTGACAGTCGGAACATACATCTATTCATAGTACAATTAAGTAAAATGCACAATATAAATAAAATATTCTAGGTGGAACTACATATAGTATGTTGATCCACACCTCCAACTTTTCTCTGCTGAGTTGGGAAGCTGGCAAAGGGGTTCTGTTTAGGTCTGCCTGTATGTGAGCAGAATCCTTGATATGAATAAAAACTGCAAAAATATGGTTCATAGTACGTGAATTTCTACTGGAGCTCACCTGAGCATAAGATGACTACTGAAAGGTTTCCTATTCAGTATTAGAAAGTTTAAAGTGGGTTAGCAGATACAATGCTAACACATCTTGTTAACATCTTAACAAGGCTTAGATCTTCATAAAACTGGCAAGAAAACTTTTCATCAGCCATTATTTCTTAAGTATAGAAATACTGTTGTGGATCTTCTGCAATAATGTTTATTTTTTCATTGGTCATTTTATTGCTGGACAATAAAATGGCTATTCTTCACCATTTATTTCCTGAAAGACTTTATAACTGCAACTCCACTGTCAATAAACTATCCATTATCAGCTTGCATAACAGATTTTATTGATCTGCATTTATCATAATTATGAGGTTGAATGTTTTCATTTCTTTGCAATATTGCAACATTAACCAAAGGTTTTAAAAGATTTCTTTCAAAATGTTTTCCTTTGTTTACTAAACAAGCTAATACAACTGGACACTGTAACAATCTGTAATACATTTATTGTTCCAGGTTCACTTATTTCAAAAAGTAACTACCTATATTTATGCAAACAAAATCTAAAGCAAAGATTCCGAGAAGTAATTCCATTGAATATATGTATTTAGGATTAGAAGACTAATTAGCACAAGTGCATTTTAAATTAACTGCAAGAGTACTTACAAAGAATGCAAATCTGATAAATTTTGAAAGGCTGAGTTCCCAACAAAGGATAAAGGGTTATCATACAGATGTCTGAAGGAGAAAAAAAAGGCAAGCTTTATCATTCATGCATTTATTTTTTAATCCATTAAACCCCAAAAATTATTTTTTAAATTAAAAACTTACATTGTTCTTAAAAGCGGATTTCCTATAAATGCATTATCAGGGATCATGGAAATATAATTGCTGTGAAATCCCCTAAAAACAAATTGAAATTATTGGATTAATAGTTTACTATTTGGGGATCATATATAAAATCTTAGCAATTTTTTCAAAACGTGTAAAAGGAAACAAAGTAAAAACAAATTTTCTGTAAGAAGGAACAGCTTCTTCTCTACAATTTCAAAAGTTCTTTATATGCAAGTTCTGTGTACTGGAAGATAATCTTTCTATAAATTATTTCAATAATTACACCAGGAAATGCAAGTGTATCTTCCATGCAAAAATGGACAACAGATATTATAGTCTGGCAATTCAAGCTGAACTTATCCAGAATAATCTTTAACCAAACCTCTCAGCAAACAGAATGAAACCAATTGGAAGCCAGACTAGAGCCACTAGAAACCAACAGTGTAAAAATAATCTGAATTTTAGAGGCATACTGGAAGAATTTGGTAAGAAAGATCTGGAAAGAGATATAGAGAAGCCTTACCTCATACAACACGATGAAGATAACTATAACTATTGTAAAAATTTATATATTTCAAAACCAAAGAGGCATTTTTAAAACTGTAAGGAAATAAAATCTCTTTGAAAATGAAAGTTATTATAATAGTCATGTTAATTCATTAAAAAATAACCTATATTGCACTCAACTAATCAATACTAAATATGACAGCCCAAAAGCCAGATCACTTATTATTTTAAGTTGATCCTGTAACTAAACAATACCAAATACGACAGACCCAAAAGCCAGATCACTTATTATTTTAAGTTGATCTTGTAACTAAACAATACCAAATACGACAGACCCAAAAGCCAGATCACTTATTATTTTAAGTTGATCCTCCCCATTTGAACTTAATTTATTTTAGTTTATCAAGAGGAAAAACATAACCTTCCTAAAACTAAACATTTTTTGTTGGGAAAAATAAGAGTATGTAGTAATACTCACAATTCTTTAATGCTTGGAAGTGATTTAATTGCTTCTGGAAATTCCACCATGCTGTTATAATTTAAATCCCTTGAAAGAACATAAACAATGGCATTATGTGGTATATTATGAAAAAAATAATTAACAATTAAAATTTAAAAATAATTAATAATTAATTTGTTTAAATCCTCTTGGTTTAAGCTTGCTATGTGCCTCCTACTACTCCATAAATGCATGGACACATACACTTGACACACATTTGTTTCAAATACTTTATCCTCCCTTAGGATAGTGTTAATTTTTCACTTATTTTGGGTGTCCAACCTAGCTCATTAATTTTAACAGATTTTAGAATCTGGATACGGAATCACTGGAATTACCTCCTTCCAATCTGTCCTTGATTATTGCAGTGCTTGCCTTACCCTCTTGCTGACATTCAACTATCAAATTACAAGTTCTTCTTGGTAGGAGCAAAGATCTTCTTGTTCCAGAGTAATGTCAGTTCCCCTTTTTCAACCTCCCCCCATTCAGAAATCTGGGGTTATTGTTAGGAATGTTATTTCCTTTCACCATACAACAATGTGACTGACTGTAATGATTCCTTTAAGATATTAAGATAGTTAAGATAGTATAATTTCTTTATCTCTCTGATCTTCTTCAGTAATGCCAATTAATTATAGGTTTATATCAGCTTACTGGACCTTTCTAATATATATTTATTTTTTGTAACTTCTACTCATGCTTGGGTCTCAGTCGCTAGATTAAATGTGTTGCATAATCACAGCATATATGATATCTCAACTATTCCATAGTTGCATGCTTATACCCCCTAAAAGCAACAATTCTTTCCCTTTTCTCTTTTCAAGTATCATTCCTTCTTTATCTTTTTTTGTATTGTCCATCTTTTTTGTAATGTAGCTGGAAAACTGGGGGGGGGGGGAGAAACAAAGCTAAAACCAGCCCAGTTACCAAAACCGAAGAGATACCGTACATTGAAGGAACTGTGAAATGTCCCCATTACTGCAACAAAATAACTTGCGAAAGAAAATCAAACCAAGTTGTGACCAGTTCTGTTTCACAATAAAGCATTAAGTATATTTGTAAATGTATGTAAATCTAGCTAATCACAGCATAATTGTGTTTAATTATAAGCCTGTTCATTTCTAAACCAAATAGTTTAAATTCCTAATGTTAATATTTCAAGGCATTAAGTCTTTTGTAATGTGTTTTGTTCTGTTACAGAACCTCAAAGTCAGGATACTCACAAAGTTTCTAGGTTGTTCAATCCATAAAAACAGTGTTGTCCCAATGTTTTTATTTTATTGTTATGGAGATGCCTGAAAAAGAAAAGGGGATGCAGAATCCATTACCTCATGAATCATTTCTTGCCACAGTTTCCCAAAATTAAGATTTATATTAAAAAAATGCAACACACTTGAAAGATCATCCTGAGTAGTGAACTATTAAAATATAAAATCCCTTTGGTTGTCAAGCAAGGTAATAGAAAAACAAATGAATTATATATTTTGAAATCTACTCTGAATTTTTTTTTTTAAGAATAAAGTTTCTAGGTATGAAAAAAGCAATCCTCCGATTCTGACAAAATCTATGGAGGAATCCAGAAATGATTTTTAAAATGGATTTTCACAGAAACTAACTTGATAATATGATTCTCCTAAAGTCACAAAGTATGACAGGAAAGATTATGTAAATCTTCCTTCCAGAAGCATCTTGGAATGGATTTTTCCTTTGTAAAAATGTAATGAAGTTCTAAATCAATTTGTCCCTTAAATTAAGTATTCACTGAGATGACAGAATGCAAATACTTACAGGACCACAAGGCTTGACAGATTTCTGAATCCAAAATCAGGGATGTGGGTTATTTTATTGAGAGCCAAAGTTAAAGCTTGCAGTGAGGGAAGATTGCTGAGTGGAATAACAGGAACTTCAGTCAAGCTATTATCATCCAGCCACAAGTGACGTAGTTGAACTAGACCCTCAAAACTGTCTTCTGGGACAACTGTAATATGGTTAGCATCTAAACGTCTGAAAAAAAAGAACAGGAGCATTAAACAAAGGGTATATAACACGAGAAGCAAACTATTTTTTAAAAATGTAAATGATTAGAAAGAAGTAAATATTTGAAACTGGGGGAATGCAGCCCAGAAACTCAGGCATGGATCATTCAATCCAATATAGTCTAGACAGAAGGCACTAAGCTACACACACCGTACAGTACAATTTATCTATCAGAAGAACACAAAATTGTTCAATTACTCATGGATTCAGTGAATATTCCTTTTAAGCACTACAATACACCTTCATTAATAATTAATTGACCTGACCTAATACAACTCCTCTCTCAGCTACAAGGGGTTCCTGGAAGTTTATTATTGTAATCACAGTTAAAATATCCTTAAAGAGCTGGATTGGCTACTTATGAACAATTCACCCTAATTCAAGATGACAGCATTGATCTATAAGATCTAAACAGCTTAACAGTCAAGCTCTTCAGTATCTGTCATTGAATTGAATTGCTGAATAAGACCTGCTTGTGCCTCCATCGTAGGAAGTCATCCACAGTGTGACAATTCTTGTTTTCCCAGAATTCTCAATGATGGCAACCCAAATACAGAACTTCTTCAGAAAGTAATGCTATCAAATTTGAGATAATTTAAATCAGTTTTTTTTTACTCTTAACATCTACAAATATACCCCAGAACCAAAATGTTTGTATGCTACGTTTATCTATTTTCCAACAAACCTAAATATTTGTGAATGTTCTAGGGCCGTGATGGTGAACCTATGGCACGTGTGCCAGAGGTGGCACGTAGCACCCTCTCTGTGGGCATGGGAGCCATCACCCCAATTCAGCTCTGCCGTGCATGCGCGCACGCCCCCTGCTGCGCATGCATGTGGGGCGGGGCGCATGCATGAGGAGTGGGGCATGTGGGGGGCCCACGCCCATATGCATGGGGCGCATGCGGGGGGCCTGCGCGCATGTGCAGGGGCCGCACGCCCTGTCAGGCCAAAGCCATTTTCTTTGGATCTTTGGCCTGCCACACTTTATGCTAGTTTAAAATGTATTCTTTGCTATGGGAATTTGGGAGGGGCAGTTGCATGAGGGATGTCTGCATGTAGCCACAACAAATTCCTTCTAGATTGTCAAGGTCATCCTTTGTCCTGCACCTGCACAGAAGAAGGTGGAGTTCCTACCAAGCTACCAGATGAAGATTGGTTCATGTGATGAACTTGGGGGTGTGGGGACAAAGGCTTGAACTTTCAACTGGGTGGAGAAACCCCGAAGACTTCAGATTCGGGATTTCTCCCAGCCGTGCTGACATGGCTCTGTTAATAAATTGGAAGTTTGAGGAACGCTTTGCCTCGGACTCTGATTTAATTCCAGATGCTATTCGGAACCCTGACACGCGCATTGCATTTTGAGGGTTCACATGCGCTTTGGGCACTCAGTCCGTAAAAGGTTAGCCATCACTGTCCTAGGCACTCTGATACTTTTGCTAATAAGAACCAGAGCTTATCAAGTGCCTGCTCAAACACTTTGATTTTCATGTGTTTTATTTCATGAATTTTAAATAATATTATATTTCACAAATTAATTTGCAGAAATATAAAAGCAGAATTGTATGCTGTACTATTATATACACAGTACTTATGCTTTTTACTATACTTCTGAAAATGGCCTATATTCTGTTGATGAACTGTGGTTACAAAAATCATAAGAAAAAAATAATTATTATAAAGTTAAACTACAATTTATGTAAGAGGGCTCTTACTATCTAAGTTTCAGCTTTCTTTGAAACATTTGGTCATAAGGAACCTATTTAAATTCTAGTCAATAAAATTGTGGCCACTGGGCAAAAATATCAATTTCATTTTTTATCATCCTAACAGATCTCCCTCAAACATAAGCAGATCTCCCTAAAGTATATAAAAGACAGACAGAAAAAGCAAAGGATCAATTATTTCTTATATAAATGTAGGATGCAAATGAATGAGTGATATGCAGGAACTTTCCAAACTGATAATTTATTCCCAAGAGCATAAGTCAGAGGTGATGAGCAATGAACATGATAGAAGGCTATAACAACATCCTTTGATAAAGTGCTTTTCTGGCAAGGTGAATAAAGCAATGCCAAATAAGTATATTTCTCTAAAGGATGACCAATTACTTCTGGTCAAGAGATTTAGATGGAACTTATAATCAGAACATCTTATGTTTTAATAAAACAAATACTAAATACTAATGAAAACAAAATCAGCAACAAGAATAAAGCAGTATGAATCAAGAACCTCTGAGAAGATTATGCTTTCATTATCCCTTTACATGTTATATCTCTGTACAATTACAGGCTCTATCACTTAGCAGTAGAAAAATGATACAGTATAATGGAATATAGTGGAGAGAAAAGAAAAAGATCAGAATTTTAATTATACAAGACATAAGCATAATAGCTTCCCCTGTTCTGCTCATGATAAGAAAAAAATCATTTAATATTTCATTACTTTTCAGTCATTTTACACCTTGTCCAGGAAACCCAACTGGATTATTCTATTCTTGGTTGTGACATAGTCACCCCAAATAAACCTAATCTTGGGCCTGAAAGTTGATAGACCTTTCAGATAACAAAACTTTGGTCTAAAAAGCAGATTTGCATTATTTTTCATTTTTAACAAAAAAAAATATTACTTGGAAAATGTGTATCTCAATAAATCAGAAGATATCAAACCATCCACTGAACGCCGGGAATTAAACTATCCCAAACTAAAAAAAGTCAAAAGCTTCTGAGGAGGAAAAATATATTTTGTCATCAATTAAAAATCCCTCTAAAGCACCCTTCACAGACATCCAACCAAGTCACATTTAATTTGGAAGATTCTGGAATGAGATGATAGATTAAATATTTGTTTAGTTAATATTTAGTGAAAAAGTATGTTGGCAAAAAATTTCCAGTATTTTACATATTGTTATCTACTTTGAGACTACACACCTCAACGATTTTCAAAGCATTTTTCTTTGGAATAAAACCTTCCTCAAAAGATCGAATTCTGTTAATTACATAATACAATCACAAGAAATTATTTTATGAAATTATTTTAAGTTAATCGCCTATTTGACAACTTTGTTTCCTAGAACATTTCTCTAAGGCCGTGATGGCGAACCTGTGGCATGCGGAGCCATATCGGTGGGCACGCGAGCTCAGGTCTGGTGTGCATGCGCGCGCTGGCCAACTGATTTTCAGGCCTTCTGGGCCCACTGGGAGTCGGAAAACAGGCTGTTTCCAGCCTCCCGAGGGGGTGGGGAAGGCCCGTTTTTTGCTCTCCCCAAGCTCCAGAGCCTTTCTAGGAGCCTGGGGAGGGCGAAAACGGCCTCCCCCCCCCAGAGGTCCTCCAGAGGCCGGAAATGTTCCGTTTGCCGACTTCCGGTTGGACTGGAAGTCCCGTTTTTTTTGCTCTCCCCAGGCTTCAGAGCCTTTCTAAGAGCCTGGGGAGGGTGAAAACAGCCTTCCCCCACCCGGAAGCCTTGGGGGGTGGGGGGTGGGGAAGGCCAAAGCGATGGCAAGCGAGAAGCCGGGGAACAGTCACAACTCAGTCAGAGAAGGGGCGTTGGTCTTACCTGAGACGCCTCTTCTCATCAGGAGGAGCCAGCAGTCAGGATGGGTGTCCTCAACCACTCAGCGATGAGGACCGAGTCTGTCAATTCTTGATACATGCTGGGATCCGCCCTGTCAGACCCCAGTTATTGACGATGCCGAAGACCAGACCCGGTGTGGCCACCAATCCAAATACCCCACTGGGGGGAGCTCACTTCCAGAGAGAAAAATATCGTGTCTGCCAAAAAAAACGGTTCCAGCAAGCAGTCCACAGGTGAGTAACGAAAAAAAAAAGAAAAAAATAAAGGGGAGGGACTGACTGCTGGCTCCTCCTGATGAGAAGAGGCATCTCAGGTAAGACCAACGCCCCTTCTCCATCGTGGGAGGAGCCAGCAGTCAGGATGGGACATACCAAAGCCCCTGTCCCATTGGGAGGGCACAGTCCAAAAGTCAAGAACCATCCTCCAGAACTCGCTGTAGCACCCGCCTTCCAAAGGCAGCATCAGCCGATGCATACCTATCAATTTTATAATGCCGGATAAATTGTGATGGTGAACTCCAAGTGGCCGCTCGACACAGCTCCTCCAGCGTAGATTGAGGCGACCAAGCTGCCGAAGGGGCAGCGCTTCGAGTCGAATGAGC
>QLTV01004097.1:2407445-2434273 GCA_003457575.1 Thermophis baileyi
GGTGGGCGGCGGCCGGGAAGACCCGGGGTAGCCTGCTCCCAGAAGCCCGAGCCCGAACGGGTGGATCAGGCAGCCTTAGCTGACAGGGCAGAGCTCTCAAATTCAACGCAGCCAAATCAGAGACCAAGCGCTCAAGGCGCCAAATCCAAACCTGCTCAGCACAAAAACTCTGCTAGTAGATCTGAATGGAAATTGACTCAATCTTCTGCCTAGGGCGAGCAGCCACTAAGCGAAGCGTCTCTCTCTGGCAAGGACTGAGTCGATAACTGGAGCAGAGAGAGAGGCAACGGGGCGTGGCTATGAAAATTATGACTCAGTCTCTAGGCAGAAGGATGAAGTCATCACCCATTCCTGGCCTATCCTGCAACCTCACTGGAGAACAGTATTATTTTGAAAGATATTTCATGTCTTTTATTTTTTTTACTATATTTATATACCTATATAACAAAAAAACTTATGTTTGTAGATACACAAAACACCTCTAACTGCTATTTAGCTGGAACACCATGATACATTTCCAGACACTTGTGTACTGTCAAAGAGCATATGGATTGAACACTAAGTGCTATAGAAATTAAAGTATTACTTTCAGAAAAACAATGAACCAGCTACATACAAATACAAGTTGTAATTTTTTAAAAAAATCCTTTCTAAACTAGGGATTTTAACCTTTTCAGGTCACAGAACTGATTGTTTAAAAACTAAAACTATAATCCCTTGATCAAGAGGCAAAGGCTTAGTGGTATATAATTGGCTGTGCTCAATTTTGGGGGGAAGATGGGAGGGGAAGATTTAGTATCTCACAAAATTCTACCAAATTCCTACGGCCGCTGAGAGTTCTATGGAACCCAGTTTAAAATTCCTGCAATGTAGTATATTTCTTTGATATGTTTTAGGAAGGCATTTAATTCCAGAAGAATCTAAATTTTATCTGGTATTTTACCATAGTTAGATATCTGCCTGGTTTTTATGGTATAATTCTTCCTTTAGTTTCACCGTATTTTAGGGAGTTTTACATGAAATGCTACTGATTTTAATTATTAGTCATCTTGCGCAGGATAAATAAAATAGCAATAATAATAAAAAACCACTTTACTCATGAATGAGACGGAAATATTTACATATGTTTTTATCTACAATTTAAAATAGACATCACAATCCAAACCCTAGGGAATATGAAATGAATTAGTTAGTTTTGAATACTACAAACAACTAAAATACATGAGTATTTTCATTCTGTACTGGTAGCAATGTGGCTGAGCCCAGAGGATAAAAACCAAGGCTCTCCAGCCTTCTCTCTCAGAAACTTTCGGGGTTTACATATCTGAGTTTTGTCTCTTGCCTTGATAAATCAAGCTGGTAGTTATGTTGCCAATAGCTATTTTCCGGGGTGGGGGTGTTGTTGTATCATCTTCTAGCATCCCTTATTTAGCCTCGCTGTGTCTGAGAGGGTTCTCACAATTTGTGCACCATACTACTAACAAGTAAAGGGTTAAGAATGAAATAAATTAAGATGGTAGATATGAATCTAACAAGACAAAAATCATGGATTCAATAATTCTACAAACTTTGGAGATATCTGAATAGATTATGCCATCAACAGTGGTTGATTAATTTTTCTTTTTACTATTTAGAGCGCCGTTTCTCAGTCTCAATAAGTTTTAAGATGTGTAGACTTCAACTCCCAGAATTCTCCCACCCAGTACTCAGCTGAGGAATTCTGGGAGATTATGTCCACACATCTTAAACTTGCTGAGATTGAGAAACACTGATTTCTTTCGGTAATGTAGCACTGGCACATGTAGGCTTCAATAACTTCTGAAGTGTTAAGCATCTCCGGTTCCTTTCTTTCATTATTTCAGGAACTGTTATTGTTTAAAAAACTAGGAACCGATTAATACTTTGTATACTCATTTCCAAGGCATATAAACATGTTCATACCCTTTCTCCCACCACAACCGCATCCAGAATTTGAATAAGTTTTTGTAGGATTATAACAACATAAAAATACAATATAAAAATATTCTTAAATATTTGGATGAGATTCAGTCTGATTACAAATGCAGAACAATTTATTCTTAATAACTTAATAACTTATATTTAATAACTGATAATTTTAAAGCATTCCATTAATTAAGAATATCTGCATAAAAAGTGAACATACAGACAGACATGTTAAGTAAAACACAGTAGGAGAGATAGGTACTAGGGCATCATAATAGTTTCAGTTTTCTTACCCAAAAATAGAGATGTGCACATGCTGGAATGTTCCATATCCCATCAGAACATGCTACTTGGAAGAGGGGAGGGGCAATATGGTACTTTCCAGAAATAAATCTTCTGGGCTGGAATTAGTTTAAAATGATTCAAGGGTGGCCCTGCCATAAAACAGGCCAGTTTCATCTGGAATACTTCAACCAACTTCTAATTTGGAGAATTTACTCCAGGAAACTGCTGAACCACCTCCAAAATGGCACAAACATCCATACATAAAAATATTTGACCAGCTTGTCAAGTATCTGTTAACAAAGTATTCAATCAACGGTTCACAAGACAGAAGAAATAAAAAGATCATATAGAGAGCTATTCAACCTCACAATGTTGAATTCAGCAAGAGACATTTTCCCCTCAAAAAAAAGCACTACAAGGATGTCCAAAAATAAGCAAAGAACAAAATTGGAAACATGCATGTATCTACTGCTTGGTAAAGGAAACTTATAGCCTGGTTTCAAATACAGATAGTCCTCGACCTACGACCACAATTGAGCCAAACATTTCCATTGCTAAGCAAGACAGTTGTTAAGTGAGTTTTGTCCCATTTTACAACCTTTCTTGCCACAGTTCTTAAGTGAATCACAACAGCTGTTAAGTTAGCAACATGATTGCTAAGTGAATCTACTTTCTCCATTGACTTTGCTTGTCAGAAAGTTGATCACATGACCCCTGGACACTGCAACCGTCATAAATGTGAGTCAGTTGCCATGTGTCTGAATTTTGATCACATGGCCATGGGGATGCTGTAATAATTGTAAGTACGAAAAACAGTCATAAGTCATTTTTTTCATGCCATGGTAACTTCAAACTGTCACTAAATGAACTGTATTAGTACCAAATAGCCTTTGGTAAATTATAGTATCTTTAACCAACATCTTCAATCTGTCTCTCATTAATGTCTTTTCATAATTCTGTCAGCACATTTTTATATACTTATGAAGCCATTCCAATTTTCTTGCATGAGAATCATGAAGCCCCAAGTTAGATCACCTGATATTTTAAAAAGGTTGCTTCCCAGAAAAACCATGTTGCTTTATAAAATACACTGTCATGCATATGTTTAAAACCAAGTACCAAGTGATTTTTCTTAACCATTCAACTGATTTACATAAAACTCTACAGAGAATAAGAACTTTATCTCTACAGAATCAACTCCCTGATAAATTACATCTGTCCTTGTCTGCAGATAAATACAGGTAGCCCTCAAGTTATGACCATTTGTTTACTGAGAGCTCAAAATAACAATGACAATTATAACCAGTCCTTATAGTTAAGACATAGTGTCCCCTCAACCATGTGATCAAAATTCAGATGTTTGGCAAGTGGCATGTATTTACAATGGTTGTAGCGTCCCAGGATCATGTGATTACCATTTGCAACCATCCCAGATGGCTTCTGACAACCAAAGACAATGAGAGAAGCTGGATTCACTTAATGACCATGTGATTCACTTAACAACCATGCCAAAAAAGGTCATAAAAATGGAAAGGATTCACTTAATCACCACCTCACTTAATTATTTAAGTTCCAATCCCAATTGTAGTAATAAATCAAGGACTCCCTGTACTTATCTAGCTTTTCTTTGAAAACAGAACACTTAAAACATTTTAATGAACTTTTGTCTATATAAAAGTAGTCCTCGACTTATGACCTGTCACTTAACAACCATTCGAAAATATGTCATGCCTGGAACAGGGACTTCCTGACCTCTAAAGCACTTCTGGCCATTGTAAAATGCCCTGCACAATCAGTCCCCTGCAGTAATATGACCACATTTTGGTTGCTTGACAATCAGCTCATCTTTATGACCGTTTGCAATGTCCCACAATAACGTAACCATGATTTTAACATTTTTTGTTGGTTTCTGGTAAAACACACACATTTGGAAGACACAACTGCAGTATTCGTTTAATAATTGCAGATTTGTTTAAGAACTACTGTAATTCACTTAACGACCACCACAAAATGTCATGAAATCAGGCAAAGTCACATAGATTCCTTGACTTATGACCTAACAACTTACAACCAAAAATCTGGTCCCAATTGCGCTAGCAATTTGAAAACTACCAGTATAGAATATTTCTTAAATGCCTTATATGTTGTTGAAAGACGTCTTTAATAAGAGAACATTTAAATACCCTTAAAATTAAGAATGTGTGCATAATATTTATTTTTATTAAACTAAAAAAATTAATTTAAGTCAAGTTTCTTCCAAGATGAGCCCCGAGATATCCATGTAAGTATTTTGGCAGCTATCTGGAACTCACTTGTATTAGTGCCTTCCAACATTTTTTTTTTAATTTCTCAAACTATTTTACATTCCTACTATTTCCTGAGAGTCTCCCTTCTATTAACTGATCTGATCCTGCTTAATTTGCATGTCCAGACAATGTCAGCAAAGTGCTACTACCTTTTGAGACACAATCACTTATTCTTACTAAAAAAAAATCTGCAGAACTTTCACTTCTATTCTTGGACAACATTAAGTATTTTATCAGTGTAAACACATATGTGTTGAAATACAAACAATCCATTTTTACACACTCTACTTAAATGGGAAACAACAAAAACCCCTGACGAAAGATACTCTGTTAAAGCTACGACTGTATAACCCCTTTGAAATAAGTCCTACTGAATAGAGACTCACTTCTGATGAGATATATATAACATTAGATTGTGTTTTAATTTGGTGTTTTCAAATACAGTACACTCAAATTTATGCTTGCACAAACTGTACTGAAACAAGGATTACAACTACTCTTTACAGATGAATAATATTAAACCTTTTACACATTTAAATCCATAGCATATCTGAATAGACAGTAGCTAAATATCAGAATCAGGACCTTTTTGGCAAATAAAGTTAGCTATAGTAATAATGAAAAAGGCTTACTGCTTCTCAGCTGCTATTTAAGAAAAAAAGAGGAGTGATTTCCAGTTTCTATTTAAATCTAAACACTTATACAATTTTCTGTAAGAAAATTATGGAGTTAAGAATTAGGGAGGCTAAATGAAGGCAAGTGGTATGAAAGAAGCAAACCAAATAGAACTCAGTAATTGTGGCTTTACTATACATAGGATGAAGAGACTGAGAGAAAGAGAAATAAACCAATATAAATAAATTCAAGAGATTCTGTAGAACTGTATCATGCTGAAATATTCATTTGACATGTCTCTTAAAAGAAAACAACAATGTTAAATTACTGCAACTTAATACAAAGTTTAGCATGATGCTGCTTTTTGTTAGAACTAATATTTTTCCTCCTCTATCCCATCCATGAATTTACCAAGCTATACTATACTATGCAATACAATAACAAGGAATGTCTAATTTAGTCTCTATAAACATTCAGAATTCAATAGATTTCTACAACATTCCAAGAACCTTTTTTTTTTTTTAACTTTGAAACAAAGCCCTTTCATAAGGGGCACCTGAATTTAAAAATTGGATAAGTAAATATTGGAATAGATTGCTCTTTCTTCCTAGGGAAGCTACCATGCCTTTTTGAATTCCTATGCCATGATCAAATATCCACCTATAAGCAGAAGGATCTCCAATGGTGAGACAGGATTTATCTATTTTATTTATTTATTTAAAACATTTATACAGCCATCTATTTTATAACCAAATCTGGGAATCTCCCAATCAATATCCATGAACACTTAGTGCTTATATAATCTTTCACCTGAAAATTTCCCTTTTCTTACTCTATAATAAGAGAGAAGGAATAGCACAAAATTGCCTCCTCCATGTTTGATGGAGAATAGAAGCCAGATATCCCCAATCCAATTTGAATACCTTAACTAACACACCATACTGGAATAATAGACCTGCAAGTTGGTTAGGTGAAATAGAGAGTGTTTCTTCTTGGAAGATAGGAGGCTGAAGTATCTATATAGTAAGATTTTCTTGAGCTTAGAAATGATAGAGTTCCACTCAGCATAACAAGTCAATCTAATATATTTGCATATCATATTAGACATCAACTGTCATGAAGGAATTAAAACAATTATTACGACAGCTATATACTGGTAGAAAGCAATCATGAAATCAGATATTCAGCAATTAGGCACTAGAATTATGCAAGCCAAAGCATTCTTGACTACAGTACTTTTTACCCATGGTTATTACATCAATTATTTTCTACTTGCCATCAAATTTTAACTGTTATAGTGCTATCAATCTCTATTATTACTTTTTTTGCTATTAGTCCCTTTTCTATTCAATTCCCCCTACCATTATTTATTATACAGGTAGTCCTCGACTTACAATCATTTGTTTAGTGACTACACTACTGTACAACAGTACTGAAAAAAGTGACTTATGATCGTTTTTCACACTTATAACCATTGCAGCTGTGATCTATGATCACGTGATCAAAACTTGAACAATGGCAACTGGCATGTAGTTGGTTGCAGTATCCTGGGGTCATGTGATCGATCACCTTTTGTGATGAGCAGATTCACTTAACAACCATGTTACTAACTTTAACTGCAGTGATTCACTTAACAACTCTGGCAAGAAAGGTTATAAAATGGAGCAAAACTCACTTAACTGTCTTGCTTAGCAATGAAAATTTCTCAATTATACGACTCAATTGTGGTCGTATGTTGAGGACTATCTGTACCTGAACTTTCAATAGAATAAAAAACATATAAATCAGGCTCGTAAACAGTTATTTGCCTGCAAGTTAGGAAGCCTTTTATAAAGCAGGAGAGAAATATCTTTATTGCTATTATAGCAGGTCAATGAGATACAAATGATTAGCATAAATACCTGTGAGGAAAATGGCTAGTAAAACTGTACTTTGTAAGATAGTGGATTGAATCCAATTTTGATTTCATGTAGACATAATTGTTCCTATCAGCAAAAGCAGCATGAGGTAATTCTCTAGTCCTCTGAAGTTAATTTCACATGGTACTTGAGGATAATCTCTCCCTATGGCTCCCACTCATTGGAAGACCAGCATTAGTTTCTTCCTGTTTGCAAATCTTACATTATATTTAACAGTATCAATGTGGTCAATAATCTTCCTATGTACTATATATTCTAATTTATACTCCCAATGTATATGTTTGTTGCTCCTTTAGAATATACTGAACATATTCAAAGCTTAGTAAACATGTTAGACAAAAATAGATCATATGCTAGTGCTGGCATCTGAATTTTATGTGTTTTTCCTCATGATTTAGACTTCAAGCCTCAAAACACTGGACGTGCTAGTTGGGATTGATGGAGACCGTACTTGAAAACATCTGGAGGAGATCAAATTGCTAAACCTTAATTTGAAGTTTCAATGTTCTGCAAGCTCTTACATTTTCCCTCTACATAATAGTTTTCTCTCGTATGTCTTGGTTTTATCTAAATACTGCTTGCCACAACTTCCAGAATAGTAAACTACCTAGTGGTCTTTTCAAATCATGGTTTATAAATCCACTGTAAACTATGGTTTGGAAATGGCTATTATGTACAAAAATACAATAGAAAACCCAGGGGAGTGTAAGACATAGAGAGAAAAGGATCAGTATGTCCTCAATCATCAAATCATGTTTTGTCAGATTTCATTTATAGCATCTCAGTTGTGGTTAAGTAAATTGGTAGATTATTGAAAATATACAACAAATAGTAATGCTTTCCTTTCAATATTTGTGTGCTATTTCTAATGACGAATGTGCAAAAACAAATATTTCATTCTTTTTAAGCAACTGAAAAATGAACTTAATTTCCTTTTAAATGTGTGATTTTAATTCTCAAACTGACTCAACTAACTTATATAGCCACTATAGCCATTACATTAAGAATGAACACATCAAGACAAGGTAAGTTTAAGCAGACTACCACAAAGCTACATGCTCCTATACTTATACCTCAATCCTATACATGTTTGCAGGAAAAATATCTCCCTCATATAATCATGCTAAAAAAATCTGCACTATATACAATTGTTGCCATGTACAGAAACAAGTCATAGAGAAAATACTATTAATACATAGCATGAAACTTCCATTATAAGGTACTAGCAAGAACAAATACGGTAACAAATTATTTAAATTTCTTCATTATATGTAAAAAAAGTTATAAAAACTTTTAACAACCAAATCTCTTTAATGAAATGTTTGCTCTTCCCATCTGGTGCCATTTAGTTATGGAGTTATTTACCTATATTTTATATTTCAACTAAAAAACAAGAAATGGTTTATAAAATCAATAACTTTTGCCATGGTTGTCTTCTCCAGTATAAAATAAAGCTTTCTCTAATGTGGCAACCAGAGAATGTTTGGACCCAAAACTCACAATAGGCTGATGACCCAATGTACAAATATTCCCGATAATCCCAATTTAGAGGAAAAGTTACTAACAAGAAAAATTACCACTTAAACCTCACTACAAAGTTCATATCATATGCTTGTATTTGTTTTATATAGGAATATATTTTATTCTAAAAAGCCAGTGTTACCTTAATAATAAGTGACTGCATCTCATTATAAAATCATATTATCGGTTTATAATTTTAAACTTTGCCTAGAAAACAGAGCACACCCAATATGTCCTATTATAAAAGATTTGTGGGAAACTTTAATTAACAATGGTGAGTTTTTAATACCACCCATTTAAAATCTTAGTTGAGTGAATGGGATCAATGATGATGCTATTATGTGATCCTGTGTAAAATTAGATACAGAGTGGATTGCACACATATGTAAAAGTTCCTGTACTGGGATTGGTACTAAAAACAGCAGGTCCTAGGGACAAAACATGTTCAGCAGTGGCTGGTCCCTTAAGAAACTCTCTCAAGAGACATACAGTCTTTTCAGCTGTAGTATTCAATTTTTTTTAAAAAAAACCTATGCATTTCAAATGGATATTCATTTTTTTAAAATTATGCCACTGATTTATTTTTTGCTGCTGTAGCTTTTGGAATTGTTTACACTTCTTGAATAATGTTAGTCTTATATAGATATTATTTGTTTATTTGGTTAATTATTTGGTTATTTGCTCAAAAATAATGTTTTATTCCAAGATTGCAAATAAATTGCTGATTACAAAATGAATATTGTAACATTGGGAGCAGACATCTCAACATATACACCTGCCTCTTCTCTCCAAGTATAAAACATATGATATTCTCAATTCAGAGCCATGCTGGCATCTCAAGCAAGTTTGAACTCTTACATCTTAATCTTGATTTTATGTTATTCTAATAAATCTCATTTAGGCTTCATATCTCCGATAGATATTAATTCTTCTACCTTCTTGACCTTTAAGCAACACCTCACTGCTCATAATTCTTTTGAAAATTCATAGTTTCTAACTGCCTGTCCTGTTTCTTACTGCCCAAAAGTTTCAGCTGAAATATTCTACAATATTTCCTTCATCTGTCTTGGTAATTAAACAAGATTTTTGCTTCATTAGTCCCTGAATATTTCACACCTGACTTTAAAACTATAGCTTCTCAAGTAAGCTCTAATTACTAATATTAAAACAAAAGCAATTTTTAGGAAATTCTCAAGACCTTTATGGTCTGCCGATTCAGCACAAAGAATGATTAACACCAAACCACATGCACACCTTGCAATACCACACCCTTGAAATCCTAGATGCAGTACACACCTAATATTGTGTTCTATAAGTTTATCCTTATAATGGTTCTGTTAAAGAGAAAAGCTGGGGTTAATTGTATTGGGGCCTTAGTTTTGCTGAATTTGCTTTCAAACTAAGCCTAAGTAATATTGCCTGGATTAAGTGATTTGACACCTGCATTTCTGCACAAATAGAAAGGCAGTGTGTGTGTGTGTGTGTGTGTGTGTGTGTGTGTGATTGTGCCATAAGGAAGTTAAGTCTTTTTGTGGACTGGAATGCATCTGTACATTCAGCCAAATGTGCTATTATTCATCCAAGCTATCAGGTAAACTCTATTTTCAACTTGCTTTATGCAGTATGCGGGCAGTTTATTACAGTCTTAGACCAGTACAAGCAAATGTGTCCATCAATGCCTTGTGAGTACTTATAAATCTATCTTGAGACAGTAAATAAAGGCAAATTAAAATACATTTATAAAACAACCCAACTAAAATATATCTGTGAAGCAGTAACTTGGTCCATCATGTGCAGCATTTTATGGAGTGTATTTCTTTAGAGTAGTCTTTCCAAGAATCCTGGGACAGCACCATTGGGATCCACCAACGTTTCTGTTCATTCACATTTACCTGTTTGCATAGATCTCATCTCTCCACGAGGAATGTCACAGGGGTCATTCCTTTCTTCCCTACCTTTACTCATTATAAAAGCCCAAAACTAGAGAAATGGAAAAACCATAGCCTTAAGAGGTGGCAAACAGTGAGAAAATGTCTGTTGATTAAAAAAAAACACCATAGGCATATTTATTTGGAAATGCAAGTAAAAGGGTGTTTAAGGACTAAACAAACACTATGCACAAGATATATAGCCATTCTCCACCAGTGAATCCTACGTTAGCCAATTACCATGTTTTAGTTCTTTTACAGTCAAAGTTCTTAACAGATGTCCCACTTTCCCTACTGAGAAGACTTCAAAAAGACCAACAACCTTGGCACTTTAAGCGTTCTGAACAACAAAGTAGCGAACAGGGCAATTAACAAAATTCCTAAACTCAGCCATTAAGTTCAGATAGAGATTTACTCCAAACAAGGAAAGGTACGTTCACCCCTGACCTAAAAAAAAAAAAAACCACACACAACCTCACGTACATTTTACTTACTCCCAGATCCCTGAAAGTGAGAATCCCTCATCGGGCCGGGTAGTAAGAATAACCCAGAATGCGCAGTACGCACACACAAACTCGAGCCTAGGCACTATTTTACGCGTTAGTAAATCGCCCCCAAAATCAACGGGGGAGGTACAAAGCGGTCGACTTTCTCCGGGCGGGGAAGATTTCTCCCCACAGGTGAAGGGCTGCAGTCAAGCCAGGAGTTGGAAGAGAAGCAAAAGAGAGGCGCCTTTCTTTCTCTCCCTCCCTCGCTTTTTAGGCCAGGTTGTGAAGCACACACAACCTGTTTGGCAAGGTAAAAAAAAAAAGACGAGCGNCTCCCCACCGCCGCCCCCCCCTCTTCCCTACTTACAGTAAATGAGTGAAGGCGCTGAGTCCTTCGGGCAAGGCGGTGAGCCCCCTCCCGGAGCAGTCAACTCCTCCGTCCCCATCGCAGCTACAGGAAGCCGGGCATGGAGAAAGAGAAGCTCTTTCGCTGGGCCCAGCCAAGCAGCCAAAGCCCCAGGCAAAGAAACCGAGCAGAGCCAGGCAGCGCATCGCCAGACTCTTCGTCCTTGTCGCCGAGGCGGTCAAAAGCTCCCTCGGCGCGCACCGCCCGGCCGGGGACGATCCCTTTTCAGCAACGGGGGCCAAGTGCCTTGCGTTCGCCCTGCCCGGGCCCTGGAGCTGCTCCGAGTCCTTCGTCTGGCGCCGCTGGCTGACTGACTGACTGCCTCCCTTCCTTTCCCACCTCTCGGCAAACCCTCGGCCGGAGCGAGCGTCCTCTTCGATCCCCTTCCCCGCAACGCAGTCCCGCCGCGCGAAGAGCCGACGTTTCAGCGCCTCGCCTTCCTTCCTTCCGACCCCATGGAAAGGCGGCAGGCTGTCGTCAAGTCCTCTCAAGGCAGCAGGTAAAAACGTGCCCCGTTGGAATCTGCCATGACGGTCTTCTTTCCCGAGCTCTCCTTTTGCAACGCCGCCGTAGGTAAGCGCAGCTCTTCTAGGAAGTGAAGCCTTCAGCCATTCCAGCACACGCGCTCGCCAATTCTTTCCTCGGCTCGGCCGTTGCGCTTTGCCAGCAACTGCCTGCCCGCCCGCCTGCCTGCCTGCTTTCCTTCGCCTTCTAGGGTTGCACACAATACGGGGACTGCGTGTGTGCGCTTAACTCGCCCGACTCCCGGCGCCTGCTGAAGCGATATGCAAAACAGCGAGGTGTGTATGCTAATGAGAGAATCGTGCTGCTCGTTCTCATTGGTCGAAGAGGAGCCTCAGCCTAGTAAATATATACAAATCTCGGAGCCTATTACTTCCCCCCACACACACACCCCGCAAACCTTCGGCAGTCCCGAACAGAAGGGAAAGAAACGGCCTCTCATTGGTTAAAGGGGAGCTACGGGTAGGCGGGGCAACAAGAAATAAGTGACAGGAGAGGCGGAGGTTTCCTTCGATGACCGAGAGGGTTGCGGGGTCGAGAAAGAAGGTTTCTTCTAAGATGGAGCCTCTTATTGGATGCGACTTGCCCTGCACAGCTGCTTGTGGATGGTTCCTTTTCTCCTGGGATACCAGTCAAAGATCTCTACGCCGCCTTGCTAGGAAACGGCCTGCTGGAATTGCTCTCGTCCAACAAAACAGCCGTTCAGACGTCAAGAAGGAGTCTGCAAAATTAAGCACGTGCTGGCAAATACTTCAACCAAGAGGACCTCAAGGCCTTAATTCATTTACTTTTGAACGGAACTTCTTTTTTGGCTAGGTTGAAAGTGTTGCAGCTGTCCTGCAAATGCAGTATTTGAAAAAAAAATGGCCATAAATCTGGTGGCAGTTGAAGAACTGCCTAGCTAGAACCCTTGAAATGGACCCTAGGCAAAACAAGTTAAATTGCTAGGTTGGTTTTCGAAGTCTGCTGACCTGCAAACCACTGCAACTGATTTTTTTTTAATTGAAGTAATATTGCTGAAATAGAAAACATTGAAAGCCTCCTTGAACAGTGCTCAGTATTTGGCTTTGACAGAGCTGTTTATGATGAGAAAATCCAGTTACAGGTAGAGGCAGAAGGGAATTTCCAGAAACACCTTTGGAAGGATTTTAGGAGCTATTATCCATCAATACAGACTTATACCATCTGATGCTTTCCAGATGTGTTGAATGTGCAATTCACAAAGAGCTAAAGAACACAGCTTGGAGAATGGATGTCTATGCTTCTACATGCTCTTTTAATCAGTGAAGACTCTAGTAAGAATATTACACCTGCTATCAGTAATGGGTATTAAAGAATCTGGTCAGTGCCATTTTCATCTGCAATCTAAATAACAAAACTAGCCTCCATTACAATACTGTTATGTCTTATCACTAGGTAGTGTGAATGGTTGGACTACTGGAGTGTGCATATGTGACATATGTCAAAGTCTCAACGCTCCTCACTCCCAAGATAGAACTTAGGGACTTCCAAACTGTTACCATATCTACTTCTGGATGCCTCAAAAGAAGTTGAAAATGATACATAATCAACTATCTTGGCTCTGTTAGCCTTTAAAAACTGAAAACAGCATTCAATCACAACCTTGTTGCAACTGCCACTGGTTGTGAAATAAACACACACACACACACACACACACACACACACACACACACGAAAAATAAATTACAAGAACATTTCTTAACCACTCCACTCCAAATATCCTTACTGAATGTTACCATTCTTCATGCCTACTTTTACATTAAAAAACAGTGATTTATCTGAAGGAGAGTTGCAAAGCCATCACGCTATCTCTTTCCTGGAAAGACTGGCTAGGAAGCTAAAGCCTAGAAAACTGTGAGACAGGAGCAAGCTGCTCACAAGTTATGTTACAGTGGTACTGTTTCAAAGAAAAAACATTTTATTGCAGTTTCAAATACATGATAGCTGAGGCAGCTGAGTTCTTGAATATCAACACTGTGGATTCATAGGAGTCTAAAACTGTTTTTGAGCCAAATATTCATAAGGAAGGGTCCTTAAATGGCTATGGCTATTCATTCAGAGTTTCATAAAAGTAAAAACATATTGGATTGTACTGAGCTGCCATATGTATCCATGTAGGAAAACTAATTTTAAAAAGCATGCTCAAGAAAAACTGGATTTGTATTTTTTCTTAAAAATACACTCATTTCCCCCCTACATAAGTGATTTTCATATTCCTAAGCATTCTTTTTCAAAATATATTTCTAATCAAGTTAGTTGATAGTAGATGAACATATGTTCAAGGTCAAAGTTTTACAATGACTAAATCCCCATAATATTTTACTAAAGCTTTGCAAAAACACAACTAATAGTCATGATACATTCACTTTAATAAAAACTGCATCACTGTCCCCCATTGAATTCAATGGAAAATAAAACTGCTTGGCTGGATTAGATGTACTATTGTCTAATAATTATAGGTACTGAATAACGTATTTGCTTTTGTCTGTGGAAAACAGGTTAAGACGTGATTCTTCTCCTTAATAGAAGCTTGTGTAAATCTGATGACATTATATTTTAACATGAATTCAGTAATAAGCCTTAATCACCTTAAATGGTGGGACTGAATGACTGACATTGAAAAGGCTGCTATTGTGTGCAATGTACCATGAAGGACTCCTTTGTGCAGGTTTGCATCATATAAGGAAACAACTTAAGAGAATAAGTTGATGGGTATTGTGGTCATAGAGGTGGAATGACATAGCAGGTTTCAACTTTGCTTTTCTGATTGTCAGGAACTTTGTCATATTTGGAAAATAACAGTTTCTTTCACTCAAAGCTATTTCTTACATTTTAAATGTGGCATGTAACTTTCTCATAGATATTGTGTACTTTGGGGGGAAAGGGGAAGAAACCCAGAAACCTTGCTGAGTTTGGATGCCTTGTAAAGGAAAAATATCAAGGAAAAATTACAAAAATTTGCAAGTGAAAGTAATCTTCTCATACCACAAACTGTAGAAACAAACCACTTCCTGGACTTAGTCAAAACTTAACTTCATTCATTTGAAGTTAGTGGCAGCAGGAATGTCACTCTATAAGTAATTCATAGAACTTATAAGGAAGGGAGCAAATATTTTTTTTAAAAAACTCTATCCTTCTGAAGGTTGATTGATAAAGGTAGCAATGATTAATTATACTAATGTGCTTGTTTTATCTAATATTGCTTGTCTCTTTTCAGATATTTTTTCTCTCTCTCCCTCTTTCTCTCCTGATCTCTCTCCTCAAAGTCCCCTTCTCCTATCAAAGATATACAATTATTACCAGTAAATTCAGGACAAGAAAACGGGTTATCATTATACTGTCATTTAGATATGTTAAGTTCCAGTGGATTGGATTGTTCTGGCTAGAGAAGGTAACTCAAGAATATCACATTAAACTTTGTAGGATTTATTTCAGAGGAGATTTGCATTAGATGCTCTGTCACTGGCTTGTGAGACTAGTACATGCTGTATTCTAAGTTCCATTCTTCACATAGTCAAAAGGATACTATCTATCCACAAAAGAAGAATACTAATAAATTCAAAGGAATCCATGGTTTACAGAATGAAACCAAAATCTCTAGACAAATAAACCAGAGGAAAAGTGACAGCAGCTTAAAGAAATCATAAACAAGAGCTAGAAAACCAATGTCGAGGTGATTGGCTACAATCCACTCTATTACTTTTTGTCAGGCATAAGAGTGGTTCAATAGGTGAAGCCATTTGAGTTGTGCTGCAAGCCATCATGGTCATAATTTCATGAGAAAACCTTGTGAAACAATTACAATGTGAAGATCTTTTTTGAGGCCCCCACTAACCACTAGCCATAGATAGATATCCACAATTTGGTATTAATATATTTTTAATAGTTCAAAAGTGAAATGGGCTCTGTCTCTCTAAACTTGCCCTACCTTCTTGACTCACTGCATGACAAATCTTTTATTCACTTTTTTTAAATACTACCAGGTGCAGCTGCTCAGCATCTGAATATTTCACGATGAGAGTACAGAAATTAATTTTAGTACTTGGAACAAAATTGTCTAATGTCTGAAAGAAAATTACCAGCCCAATTCTTTGACAATGTTAGTATATAATATATAAACTATGCAGAGAGATGGATTGATGAGCCATCTTGGTTGATACAATTTGTTCAGAAAGTGGTGGGGAGATGAATTGCAAAAATTGAGGCATAAAGTATTAGTAATACCTACACACCTATCAGGAAAGAGGCACTCAGGCTCAGTGGCTTAATGATGCCGGGGATGGTCTTTGGTCCAGTTGTTTGAGTCCTAGTATTGCGTGGTGGGATGAGCTCCCATCACTAACTTCAGCTTCTGCCCACCTAGCAGTTCAAAAGCATGTTCTATGCGAGCAGATAAATAGGAACCACTTCAGCAGGGAGATGAGCTGCCCCTTCATGTGGACAGTTAGATGGTATTAGTAATACTTTGACATCTATTAGGAGACAAACTCCTACACATGATCTTTCCAGGAAGCTCCTGATTTGCCTTTCTGACAATTTTTCTTTCTATTTGTGGAGGAAAGTACAAGATGTTAAGCAACAAAGAAGCCTTGATTGAAAAAAAGTAGAAGTAGCAAAGATATCAAGGGAAAGTGACTCTGTAATGCTGAAATTCTTGATTTTAAAGGGAACTAAAGCTCATTCATTCTACAGTTTTTATAACCTGCCACGGGCTGCAGAACTGGGCATCATATAATAATATCTTGGATTTTTAAAAAGAGGCCTTTTATGTCAGAACAATGACAAGTAGAATTCCAGTGGAAGAAACAAATTAGAAAAGGTGTTCAAGCTAGGAGGGAATTTCTTTAAAAAAGAAATTAAAAGTACAAATATAAACAATTTCAACCCAGAAAACATGGAGGAAAGCCAAAGAAGTAAATGTGGCCCCCACAAATCTTAATGAAGATCTAAAGAAAAGATACACACAGGAGGTAGAACCAGTGAAAAACATCTAACAGGTAGTTCTGGTTACGAAGGTGGCATCAGGAAAGCTAAAGCTCCAAATGAACTGAAGTTAGTAAAGTAAACTGAAAGCAGAAAAAATATGTCTGTCTCTGTGTTGGATATCTTCAAAATAAAAGCAAAGGGACCATTATACTAGCAATGCAAATAATAAGAAGCAATGAAAAGGCAAACTATTTTGATTCATTCTTCAATGTTGCACCAGGTGATTGTGAAGAGCAAAACGAAAATACAGAACTGATGCTTGAAATGAATAGAAATATGATCAGGGAATATGTCTTTTATTGCAATCATTGCTCCTATTTTCAAAATGGAAAAAAGACAGTTGAGAAAACCTCAAACCAGTTAGACTCATGTTAACATTGAGGAAGATTTTAAAGCAGACTATAATGAGAGAAATCAGTAAACATTTTGAAAACGAGCAGTAGCAGTAGGAGTTTTTAAGATCAAGTCTTGCCCAACTAATCTTATTGTTTGATCAGGTATCTTTCTTAGTAGCTTGTGCAAATGTTATATACAATATGCAAAATATCTTAATTTGGAAAAATAAAGCATTTAAAAACATTTTTAAAATGACATCCTAATTAACAAGCCATTTTAGTGCTAACTATCTGGCATGGCAACTCAGTTGATATATAAGCTGGCTTGAAAAATTACACTCAGAGTGTTCATCATTGCTTCCTCATCAAACTGGAATGAGATATTGACTACAGCTACAAAATTCAGTTGTTGGTACTATAATCTTCAATTATTATATCTTTAAATTGATGGGATGGGGGAATACTTATCAAATATGCAAATAACACAAAATTCAGTTGAATACAGAAATAATGGTTATCTTGATAGATTGCCAAACTGGGCTGAAAATAGCAACATGAAATTTAACAGAGACAAATAGAAAGCTATTCATTTAGGATAAAGAAGGGAAATGTGAGATCAATGTTGATTCCTGGCAACTTCCTGGACAAATCAATGCAGTTTTCTTGGCAAGATTTTTCAGAAGTGGTTTTCCATTGTTTATTTCCTTGGGTTGAGAGAAAGAGGGACTGGCCCAACATCACCCAGCTGGCTTCCTACCTCAAGTGGGACTAGCACTCTTGATCTCCCAGTTTTTAGCCCAGTGCCTTAACCACTAAATTAAACTGGCTCTTCTAATAGCATTATTGGAGATTAAAGGTGGCCTGTAGGGTAGCCAGTCATAAATCACATTATGTTACAGAGATTTAAAGGTAAGTGCCAGAATTAGTTGGCAGCTAAAGATGGGGAGAAGCCAAGAAGTAAACAAGAGATCAGAATCAGAACAGGAGCAATGGCAGGCTGTAGTAACATCTATCAGCAGGGGTGGGTTCCAACTTACCTCGCTGCCGGTTCGCTCCCTCCAGCGCCGCGTGGGCACGCCTCGTGGGCGTGTGCACGCTTCACGCATGCACGCATGCGCAGTAACAAAAAAGCCAAAAAAAATAAATTTAAAAAAGCCCCCAAAAAAGATGGCGACTGCATACACAGTGCCGGAAGTCGGCTTCTGCGCATGCTCAGAAGGAAAAAAAAATTTCAAAAAAAAAAAAATAAAAAAAAATTCAAAAATTTTTTTTAAAAAAAAGATGGCGGCCCCCACGGACCGGCACCGACCGATCCGGTTCGGTGATGTCATCATGACATCACCAGCGGGCCACTACCGGTTCGGGAGAACCAGTCCGAACCGGGAGGAACCCACCCCTGTCTATGAGTCAAAGCATGTCCAGTATTAGGAAAGCAGTATGCAACTGAAGTCCAAGAGCTGAGCCAGAAACTAGGTCAGGAAGTCATGTCAACAGGCAAAAGACTTGTGCCAGAGTGAAAGGTAATGCCTTGAGCAGAAACCAGGCAGGAAGAGGGGAGTTACATGAGAACATCCCACTGCAAAGACTGGAAACATTGTCTTCGTAGGACATCATTAGATTAATCAAACATATCCTGCTTCCTGCCAGAACTCCATATTGAAGTCAGGATATTGGTAACTAGAAAATACATGAGCCAGGAAATCCAGTTGCCAGAAATCTGTCAGTTACCCAAACTCTAGCTTCTGACCTTTCTTTTTCCTCAGCAAAGAATGGAACAAACTGATTTGCATGTTGTTGAAGTGCTGAGCTCACCATATGTTCATAACATATTTTTGTGGCAAATCCTTAACATGCAGTTCTTATGATGGAAATGAAAGGGCAGTTAAGAAAAATCTCACAAATAAGAGGCACTAAGGTATATGTATGTATAGGCTAGATTATGATAAACAGCAGTCTTTAACTTATACAAAAGGGAGAGATCTATTAATAGATCATAATTCAAGCAGGGGTCTTAGAGAAATGTAGAATTCCCAAATATAGGAAACCTATAGTGAAGGAATTAAGGTTTTCTTGCTTCAACCCATCAATTCTTTTTCATGTGCCTCCATATAATTCTTCATTACTTGGTGAACATGACGTTGGGAACAAGCTCTGCAGAAGCTAACTCAGTTCAGAACAGAAAGGATTGGACAGGAACAGGAAAGATCAAAGATAGGTAGGTGGGATGATGTGTGGATTATTTTGTAAAATCATCGCATTTAATGTTTTTATATCTACTGGATGGCCCCCATAAGTGTTGTTAACAAATAAATTATAAAACAGATCTGTTAACTGACTGTGAATATACACTGAAGGCAGCAGTATATGGGAGCAATATTGTAACCCCAGAGTCATTGGAATTGGGTGGCGCACACATTTAATAAGTAATAGCCATAGCAGTAACATTGAATGCTTGAATTTGGGGCATTGTAGATGGTAATAATCATAGACGCACTTGGAAAAATGCAAACCAATATAAGAGAAAAAGAGTGATCCATAAGTTCAGTTACAATATAACTGATTCCTAAAGGATAATTTCAGATGTTATATTTTACCTGAGATTGACCAGCTGAAAATTATCAGGAGTGAGAAGAATTCCCAACAAAGAACCAGAAGGGAATAGGAACATAAAGATTGTCCCTTATACAATAAGAGATGGTAAATATTTAGATATGGAAGAGCTACTGCCAGTAACTAGAGTGGACCTTTGAATAGAGGATCACAATCACAATCACTAAATTTTAAGTCAGTACATATTTATTAGGTAGTAAGTAATGTTGAATGCTTACCCTGATTTCTGAAAAGATATGCATATGATAAGAAAGTCATAAATACAGATATGACTTACATTTTACGGTTAACTTCTTCCTTTTTTTCCTTTAAAGTCTGTGTGATCAGTTAATATATATTAGCCCAAAGAGCTACCTTCGAAATGTAAACTACCTTTGCCCCCTTCAGCAGAGAAGTTCTTTTTTTATTTAGAACAAAAATGACAGGACCATGAAACAAGTGTAATGTAAACATGCAAACTCAAACTTTTTAGAAAACGTATGGTTACAACTCCACAGATTTTTAAAAATTAAGACAAACATTGGAATATATTATTTGATATTAATAGTTTGGAATTACATATTTAGTCAATGTAATTATTTTAATGAGTGAAATGTTGAAAAATGCACTTAAGAATTTTGTTTGATTTAATTTTCATGACATTATAATTTATGGGTAAATTCTGGATTCTCCCACTATTAATGCAAATTTAAAGATCCTGTGGCTTAATTAGCCATTCAGTTCCATTTTGTTGATTGCAATTTGTTCCTTCCTTTAAATGATCTTGCCACGGCACATAGTTTTTGTGATAATTCACTTGCAATTCCCTCCGACTTGATGAACAATTTTTTACCAAAACTGTTGGTCAGAAACTATTTCTGAGATCTTGTAAACTTATAGTCATAATATTAGTTATAATATTTAGTGCTCTTGCCTTTTGCTGGTCTCTTTCTCTTTGCCTCTGATTTTCCAAGCATCAGAGTCTTATCCAAAGATTCCTGCTTCTGCATTATGTATCCAAAATATGTAAGCATTAGCATTGTTCCAGTGGGTGGTCTGATTTTATTTCATTTTGTGCTGAATTATTTGTTCTTCGTGTTGTCCAAACATAGTTACCCTTCTGGAATTTGTCCCTGACAGATCCTCTCCCTATCTTTGCAAGGCCCATCACCATGTCTGTCTCATCTCCCAATGCTCCACAGGAATTCTCTTGCCCAGCAAAAATCTTTGCCCAAACATTCACTCCCCAGCATTCCATAGCAGCCGTCTCCCTCCCATCCTTAAGTCTGACTAATGTGGAATGGCCATATTTAGATGGTGAGATGAAGGCAAATCCTGGAACAATGAGCAATATCAGCCATACAATTCATCGTGTTTGGTGGTATTTTGAGAGTCCAGGCTAGGTCTCCAATGATAATTAGTTTTTTTTTTCCTTGTAATACTTCCTAATCTATAGGTTTTTCTCTGGACCATGATAAAACTACAAGTGTTGAAAACACATCATACATTATTTATATCATATAATTCTAATAATCCCATTATTAGAGTAGATCATTGCTATTACCACTTGTGAAAACATAACAAGTCTTACTACATGTATATCATGGGTTACTCAGTTGGCATCATTTGCTCCCCCAATTTAAAAAAAAAATCAGTTTAATGGTTAGCCTGAGTTACCAGAACCATTCTCCCCTGAGAACCATATCTACAAAAGATAAATATGGGAGCTTTTTGTAAATCACTGTTGTCTGTCTTAACTAAAATAATTACAGCTATTAATATTGGACTAGCTTAAAATATATAGCACTTTAGCAGCACCTAGTGGCAGACACACTCAATACATCTATAACAATATAATAAACAGCAGCAGGGTGAGTTAATGTTTTGAATCCTAAGCAGCACTATATGAAATTGACATATTCTTTTAATATACACTTCCATAAGCTACAACTCACCTTTTCAGAGGCACACATTTAAAGAAATGATGAGTAGTAAGACATTATTGACAATTATGTGCCATCAAGTTGGTGTCTTAATAACCATATCTTAGCGACCTTAGTGACCATATAGGTAGATTTTATTCAGGATGATTTGTCCACAACATAGTTCTTCAGGTTTTCCAATGGCGTACCCACTGCTGTTGTAATTGAGTCCATCCACTTTGCTGGTAGTTATTCTCCTCTTATCTTTCTTTTCATCTTTCCCAGCATTACACATTTTTCAAGAGACCAGATTTTTACATAATGTGCACAGATATGATTATTTCAGCCTTATCTTTGTGCCTTGAATGAATACTTTGGGTTGCCGTTGGATCTGTTTATTTATTTTCTTGGATATCCATGGTATCCCCAGGAGTCTTCTCCAAAGTCTAAGTTCAAAAGTGTCAATTTTTCCTAAGCTGCTTTTTCAGATTTCACTTTTTGCCTTATATAGCATTCCAGGAAGAATTGTTGCCTGATGATTCTGATTTTTGTAAGTATAGACACATCCCGTTCTCTGAATTTCTTATTTAACACCTTCATTGCTACTCTACCAAGCGATCTGTGATGTATTTCTTGACCGCTGATTCCTTGGCCAATGATAGTTGATTCCATAAACCCTATCTACCACTTCAATGTCTTCATTGTGAATTCTAAAGGGCATTATTATATTGAAATATATCCCAGGATATTATGTTTTTCAGTTTTAAAATACTGTATATCAACCATTTTATGCAGCTGTCTATCAACTATACTGTCTATCAACTATAGAATGTAGTTCAAGGGTGTTAAAAGATTAAAAAATAATAAAATAGTATATCACAAATGCATAGCCACTTTATTAATGTTCATTTAGGCAATAGATGATATTAAAATGCGAAGATCAGTACATTATACCTGCCCAGCTAGATGGCAAATAAACCAACCTTCCTGAAAGAAAGCAGTGACAAACCCCCTTGTTTTTAAGAAATGAGCACATTTAAATTACGGTGACTCAAGTCACCATGGGAGACTTTCTTACATTATATTAGGATTACTGACCTGTTTGCATTTATTAAATGGAATGTGTTACAGCAACCAAATTATTTAACACTTTCAAATCTGGGAGGTTTTGAAGCATTGGAAGGCACTGCAGTATTGTTCTTTTAGCTTTTCTCTAATGTAGTCTTTCAAATCCAAAATCCCAAGCCTACAGTGTATAAACCGGGGGTGTCAAACTCAATTTCATTGAGAGCCGCATCAGGGTTGTGTTTGACCTCGGGGGGCCCGGGTGGGCATGGTCAGCTTGACATCACTCGTGTCGGGGACACCTGTGGTGGGCCGAGCATTCTGCCAGTGGAAACAGGTTTCCGAGCTCCGTTTTTGGCTGTGACGGCCTCCTGCAGCCCTCTGCCAGTGAAAACTTGCTCCCCCCCCCGAGCTTCGTTTTTGCTGGCAGAGGGTTGCAGGAGGCCGTTGCAACCGAAAATAGAGTCTGGGAGGGCCACGCATGGCTCTCCTGAGCGCCATTTTCACTGGCAGGGGCACCACGGGCCGGTCCTTCGCTGTTTCCAGAGTGACACCACGGGCCAGATCTAAGCACCCCATGGCCCAGATCTGGCCCGTGGGCCTTGAGTTTGATACCCCTGGTATAAACCATTGAACAAAAAAGCCTGTTGAGGACATCCTGGGACCTTCAAAGCAGTAGTGGGTTCTAAAACCCTTTACTACCGGTTCGCGCACGCACTTCTGCGCATGCGCAGAAGCATCCTGGGTGGGTGGGCGGAGCCTCCTGCCACCGCCGCTACCGGTTCTAAGAACCGGGCGGAACCGGGAGCAACCCACCGCTGCTTCAAAGTGATTCTCACTGAATAGACTTGACTGGAGTTCCCATACTCCTAGCTAGTCATAATGACATTTGTAATCTAATATAGACCAGAGCAGACCAGCTCCATTTGTTTTTAAGCTATTGTCCAGCTGACATAGCTCTGATCACCTTTTACTTCTCAGCAAGTATCTATAGATGTCCAGCAGCCACAGACTGCAGCCATAGGATCACACCTAACAGCTGGACAGCAAACCTTTCTGCTTCTGGCAGTAGGACAAATGAAGGTGGCTCCTCCTGGTAGCTTGCTTCAATGAACCCTAGAAATAAGTATTCAGGAACCCAGGATATTTTGCAACAAATCCAGTCAAATTTGGTGCAGAAGACTTAAGAGAGTCTTGCAGAGAATGCAGAGAATAGGTGGCAAGCAGGATTCTGGTTACTTTCAAGTATCACATTAAGAATAGGGGGACAGAGAGCCAGATTCGTTTTAGTGACTTTTTCAGGAGCTATTCAAACCACTTTTAGCTCTATTAACCATTGACTGCATGTTTTATTCATGGCTTAGGGCAGGAAAAGAAATAAGTGATTTATTACCAGTCCTCAGACTTGCAGTCTCCAGATCCAAGGTGAAAGTGTACTATGATTAGATAAGTAAAAGCACCTGCTTATTTCTTAAATAGTTCTTTGTTGTAGAAACCAACCCAGCTTTTATGTTCATAATTGTTCTCTTTTCTCAGAAAATCACCGTACCCCTTTGTTTTTTTCCATATAAATATATACATGTTTTTTAAATAACAGGAGCTAGAATTGCTCACCTGCTAATAGGAGCTAAAGTTGCTCACATATAATTGCTAAAGAAAGCTGAGGTGTCTGGTTTGTTTGAAATAAAAGGTTTGAGGATATACAGGAAGTCCTCAATTTATGACAATTGAGCCCAAAATTTCTGTTGCTAAGCGAGACAGTTGGTGAGTTTTGCTCCATTTTATGACTTTTCTTGCCACAGTTGTTAAGTGAATCACTGCAGGTGTTAAATTAGTAATATGTTGTTAAACGAATCTGGCTTCCCCATCGACTTTGTCAGTCAAAAGGTGATCACATAACTCCGGGACACTGCATGCGTCATAAATGTGAACCGGTTGCCAAGCATACAAATTTTGATCACATGATCATGGTGATGCTGCAATGGTTGTGTGAAAAATGGACATAAGTCACTTTGCTGTTGTAACCCTGAACAGTCACTAAATCAGCGGTTCTCAACCTGTGGGTTGCGACCCCTTTGGGGGTCGAACGACCTTTTCACAGGGGTCGCCGCATGCGCTAGCCCGCCGTCTTGGAAATGCTCCCAGTTCGGCCATGCCTGCGGGTCGCCGGACAGCCGGTAGCCACAGAAGCGGGAGACTTCGCCCACCCGCCATTTGAGTTCTTTTACCGTCTGCGCATGCGCAGAATGCTTTGCGCATGCGCAGAGGGTAAAAGAACTCAAATGGCGACGGGTGGGCGAAGTCTCCCGCTTCCGTGGCTACCAGCTGTCCGGCAACCCGCAGGCACGGCCGAACTGGGAACATTTCACCCCTGGTGCCATGCCCCCTTTATCACGTCACGGCGGCGGGGAGGGGGGCGCGGGGGGCGCAGCATTAAAAAGGTTGAGAACTACTGCACTAAATGAAAGGTTGTAAGTGGAGAACTATCTGTACACATATGAAGCATACCTTTATTTCAAACAAATCTGCTATCTCAGCTTTCTTTGAGAGCAATTAGCAGGTAAGCAACTTCAGCTCTCCTTATTTTTTAAAAAAAGTCCATGCTACAGTCTGGGGTAATGGAATGTAAAGGAAGTTGAATTCAATTATATCACCAGGAGGAAGGCTTAGTTGAAAAATCTGGACAGGGACTCCCTGAGTAAAGGCAAACATCATTTAACTCAGTGAATCATACTCTATGATTGAAGCAGTTTGTCGAGTTCTTAAAACGCTTACAGGTGAAACTCGAAAAATTAGAACATCGTGCAAAAGTTTATTTATTTCAGTAATTCAACTGAAAAGATGAAACAAATATATGAGATAGACTCATTACATTCAAAGCAAGATAGGTCAAGCCGTGATTTGTCATAATTGCGATGATTATGGCGTACAGCTCATGAAAACCCCAAATCCACAATATCAGAAAATTAGAATATTGTGAAAAGGTGCAATATTCTAGGCTCAAAGTGTCCCACTCTAATCAGCTAATTAAGCCATAACACCTGCAAAGGGTTCCTGAGCCTTTAAATGGTCTCTCAGTCTGGTGCAGTAGGAATCACAATCATGGGAAAGACTGCTGACCTGACAGTTGTGCAGAAAACCATCATTGACACCCTCCATAAGGAGGGAAAGCCTCAAAAGGTAATTGCAAAAGAAGTTGGATGTTCCCAAAGTGCTGTATCAAAGCACATTAATAGAAAGTTATGTGGAAGGGAAAAGTGTGGAAGAAAAAGGTGCACAAGCAGCAGGGAGGACCGCAGCCTGGAGAGGATTGTCAGGAAAAGGCCATTCAAAAGTGTTGGGGACTTTCACAAGGAGTGGACTGAGGCTGGAGTCAGTGCATCAAGAGCACCACATACAGACGGATCCTGGACATGGGCTTCAAGCATCTTACCTGGTCTAAAGAAAAACAGACCTGGTCTGTTGCTCAGTGGTCCAAAGTCCTCTTTTCTGATGAGAGCAACTTCTGCATCTCATTTGGAAACCAAGGACCCAGAGTATGGAGGAAGAATGGAGAGGTACACACTGCAAGATGCTTGAAGTCCAGTGTGAAGTTTCCACAGTCTGTGTTGATTTGGGGAGCCATGTCATCTGCTGGTGTTGGTCCACTGTGCTTCATTAAGTTCAGGGTCAACGCAGCCGTCTACCAGGAGATTTTGGAGCATTTCATGCTTCCTTCCACAGACGAGCTTTATGGGGATGCTGACTTCATTTTCCAGCAGGACTTGGCACCTGCCCACACTGCCAAAAGCACCAAAACCTGGTTCAATGACCGTGGGATTACTGTGCTTGATTGGCCAGCAAACTCACCTGACCTGAACTCCATAGAGAATCTATGGGGCATTGCCAAGAGAAAGATGAGAGACACGAGACGGAACAATGCAGAAGAGCTGAAGGCCGCTATTGAAGCATCCTGGTCTTCCATAACACCTCAACA
>QLTV01004097.1:2434427-2461053 GCA_003457575.1 Thermophis baileyi
CAACGTCGCATTGAGGCAGTAATTGCTGGAAAAGGGGCCCAAACCAAGTACTGAGTGTGCATGCTTATACTTTTCAGAGGTCCGATATTGTTCTATGTACCATCCTTGTTTTATTGATTGCATGTAATATTCTAATTTTCTGAGATTGTGGATTTGGGGTTTTCATGAGCTGTACGCCATAATCATCGCAATTATGACACATCACGGCTTGAACTATCTTGCTTTGCATGTAATAAGTCTATCTCATATATTTGTTTCACCTTTTCAGTTGCATTACTGAAATAAATGAACTTTTGCACGATATTCTAATTTTTCGAGTTTCACCTGTATAAAAGAAATCAACCAGATACTTTGCCTCATAGGTGGCAATCTGTATGGCCCCTTCACAAATTACATGAAAGTGGGAAAACCTTATTTAAAGATGCAGGTCCCCTTTCATCAAAGGTCTTTCAGTCCTCGTCTATGCAGTTGAGGGAGGCAGGAAATTGTTAATTCAAAAGTTGTACTAAGCACTGTTCCCTCTAAGGTGCGCGGCCGCGCACGTAACGAGAGAACGCCGCATGGTAGTTTCCAACTTCCGCATGGCGTTTTCTAATGGCAGAGGCTGCGCGCCTGCGCGCCCGCGCACTTGAAAAGAGAGCACCGCGTGCTAGTTTCTAACTGCCGCGCAGCGTTTTCTACTCTTACAGGGAACATTGGTACTAAGCCAAAACATTGCTTGCCTTTAGCTTGCCAAATCTAGCCAGTTGCCAAACAAACAAACAAACCACAGCTTGGCGTACATGAACTCAATGAACCCTGCCAGCACAAAACTGAGGAAACAGCATTGGCAAGTCAGTGTTAATTTATGTAATTTTAATTTCTTTTCACAATTCCATTGATCCTTTGTAGAGGAAGAAAAAGTTATCTCAAACTGATGCTGTTAAAAAAACCTCAAAAGACACTCAAACCTCGTGCCATGCTTTCAATACATGAGAAATAAAACATAAAAGATTGGGTATGAGAAACATGTCACTCTGAAGTGCAATAAGCATGAAATTAAAATGGCTATACTAATCCTACCATTATCAATACAGGAATGCTGTATTAAGTCAGAAGAAAGCAGATGTAGTTTGACACCTGTGGCTTTCTTCTAAGCTGCTCAGGTATCTATAGCCAAGCTCAAAAGACTGATATATTTATAAGTATATGAAGATTTTGAACCCAAGCTAATGTAAATGTAATCCCAGTGTTTCATAATGATAGAACAGAGTTACAACTGTACATTTTATAACTGTAATATCGATAACATTTATAGTATTTTATACCCAGAGCAGATAGATGTATGACTGGAAGAATACTTTTTACTTCTGATAATAAAATAAGTACATATAACAAAAATGAAATTTCAAATATTTATTTTCAAGTTCCTAAAAAATAGGGCTGTGGAACAGCAATAAATACATAATGACTATACAGAGTATTTAGTTTTTGCTGATTCAATTATTGCATGTGTGCACATGTCAATAGAGTGTAGTCAATGCATGTGTTCAGTGACTTTAATTTCTTGATTCTTGATTGAACAAATTTAATCTGAATTTAAAAATGACAGTTCAAACTTGCCACAGGATCCCATTTATGAAATATTATGGATTACAGCAATTAAGAGGTTTGGGTGAATCTTTCAGTTTGTTTAAAGAACATGATTTGTCCTGCCCTGCTGTATTCCTTTTTACGTGTTCCTTGCTATTAATAAGTCATAAGATGAGATTTTTGTCATTGTCTATTCCTTTGTACAATCATGATTTAATCTCACATACAGTTTTTTAGGACAAGCCCACAAAACCCCAAAAGAAAAACAACAACAACTGAGTTAAGAACTAATTTTCAGATTACAATCTTATGTTTGTTTGAATGTTTACTTCCAAGTAAGTTTGCATAATATATTATAAAACTTTATAGCAGTCCTGGCTACTCCAAACTATTTATTTAGAGTAATAAAGCACGCTGCTATGTTCAATACACGAATACATTTTATAATAGCCTTTATCTCATTCTATTCTTCTCTTGAATATAGTAAACTCCAACACAAATCTAGCTGTATAAAATATTTCCTGACTGGCCCAACTATTTCACTTGGTCTTAGTCAATATTAATTGCTTCATAAAAATATACAATTAAGCCTCATGGTTCTACAGACTGTTTACTGCTGCCGGCTGCAATTCACTGCTGTCTTACCAAATTGAAAAATCGTATTTCATACAGTTGCTGGATTTCAATAACCTGTACTCTATTATTCCAGGCAAACACACAATTGCTAAATGCCAAGAAAACATTTACAATTACTTGTACCAGCCTCTACTATTTTTTATAGGATCACCTTATTCAACAAGATTATGCTGACATAGAAAGAAAAGACTATTCCTATGACATTCAGAAGACAGATGTTATCAATTACTCCCTTGAACTATAACAACCAGCAGACACTCAGGCAAATGTTATAGATTGTATCAAGGATTCTTAAGGTGCAAACTTGAAATCTTCCTTTAGTTCCTTAAAGAGGTGGGAAGATTAACAATTTTATCTCAGTCAAGGAGTAAAACTGAAGAGAGATGACAAAATGATGAGGAAAAGAACAAGGTTCACACGTCTATCTCATAATTGAAACTTTAAAGGTAGAGGTTATGGGGAAAACAGAATAATACTTTCTGCCCCCCCCCCCCAATAACACAGTAATATGGTGGCTTAATGAGTTATTTAAAAATACCAAAAGACAATGTTCGGTATATTGTATCCAATGGCCTCCATTCTCCAGGGAGCAGAGTAAATGGCCAAACTCACTGTGTCAATTTTGTGAGAATGTTAAGGCTCTTTGACAACTGACATTTTAAAGTAGAGATGCAGAATCCAATATCTAAACCACTGGATTAATGCCCTCCCCCATCACCTGACACAGCACTGCCAGTGATTGGAACTGGTAAGAACTGCAGCCTAACAATGACCAAATACAGATGAGGTTTCCACTCATTTTAAAGACCCACAATGTAACCTAGGAGCCCAACCGCATAGCTCTAACTGCTAAAGACACTTTATCATGCTAGGCAGTGCATGCTTTAAGACAGAGGCAACTTTAAGAGTTTTAGCCCTTGCTGTTTTGAAACAGAGCATTCCTAGTTATGACAGGAAGAGACAGGACAGCTCAGACTAGTTCCAGCCACCATTTTCTTCATTTTCATATTACTTCAGTAGTCATTAATAGCTTTCTTGCACATTACTAGTACTGGCTTGTTTTAAAACAGATCACCGAAAAAGGTATCTACTAAAGGATGTGAAAGCAGAAAAATTACCTAGAAAAAAACCTGTTAGATCAGTACTATTTAGTCTAGAATTACACCAACAGATTTACACAATCTTTAAGTGTTATATTTTTCTAGAGAGTGGTATCTTTCCAATGTTAACACTTTTCTTTTAAAAAAATCATAACATTTCTTAGTTTTTTTAGCTGCACTTTGGAAGCAGCAAATGACTGAACTCTGCACGTTGTAGAAAACATTAGAAAGTCGTTCAGAATCATTCCTGAAGTGGATCCTTAACATTGTTTTCCAATGAAAAACTATCCTGATAGAATCGAGAAAATTCAGCATTCCTTCCCACACTGACCATCTTGATAATTGTGGAAAGTCTACAAACAGGACATCAGTACAGTATCCTTTTTCCTGATCGTGCTCCCTAGCCAAAAATCATGTTCTCTAGCACTTAGAGGTAAACTACATCCAACAGTGATGATAATAGATAGTTATCATAATGATCAGAAGCACAAACTGTTTTGCCCTCCAAGAATAGCACTGGTAAACTATATTTAGATAACTGAATTACAAGACAAAACGTAGGAATATAAACTTAATTCTTCTGCACTGCATGTAAATATTACCCTCCTAAACAGAAATACAAAACTCTGCAATCTTGCTAAATGTTTAGAGATCAATACAAAGGTATAAATTATTGGAATGCTTACTGCTAGATTTTAGGATGTTAAGCACTAAAGTTTTAAATAAGAGTTCACCTGTTGCAAAATATTCATAAAACAAGATTAGGTGTTGAAATTGTCAATAACAATATAAAATTATGACCAAGAACATGCCTAAAAACTTGTTCATCAAAAATACAAATTGTACTTAACCATACAATTATGACTATTTGCATGAAGATGACACACTTTCGTGCCAAGACCTGTATTATATCTTTTACTCAAAATAAAGATTATCTTTTAAATAAAGCCAAATAAAAAATTACTAGAAAAACAATGATACAAATGCTGAAACTAGCTTATTAAAGTATACTTAATTAATTTACAAATTTGTTTTTATAAGTACAGGTTTGAATTGTAAAGAAGTATTTGTAAAATCACATAGTTACAAATGTTTATGTAAACTTTTTTTATGAAAACATTAGAATATTCAAGAGATTTGTAAAAGACCAACATATTAATAAAATGAACATAGTTTAACTAAAATGTTTCCATGAATAGAACAAATATCATACTTTTCCTTGAATTATATGGACAGTTGCATCCAACTGAGTCTGTTAGATAATATCCAGCTGAAGAAGCAGCAAAATCCTTGCCCCTTTTCTAAATATGAATTCTGTGACACCCTGTAAAGTAGATGTGGAGAAGAAGAACCAGAAAAGAATCTACTGTAAGCAGTCCATTCCTATAATACTGGATGTAATTCAGTATTAATTCTGTTGCCTGCGTTTTGCTGATCTCATTTTTTCAAATCGTGATTCCATCTCTTCCAGGACTTTGGGTGTATAGCGTACAACCAACTTAACTTTTCCTTGAGCTGCTTTTAGAAGTTCTACAGCTTTTTCATGGTGCTCCCCTTCAACACTCTGAAAAAAAAAATTACACATTAATTTTTAATTAATGGAATTACCATTCCAAATTAAAATCATGTTTCTCAAACCATGAGTCCCGATGTTATCAAGTAGCCCATACAATGTTTTCATCATCATCGCAGCCCATGTGATTGCATTCATTTCCTTAGAAGCACACCATTACTGTTTCCTTTAAAAGACAGGGACCTGCCTATCTTTCTTCCCAATGTGTCATTTTCAAATTCTATTCAAGTACCCATATTGTAATTGAAAATGAAAGTTATAAATTGTAATTATGAAACAATGAATATGAATATACTCACTCTTAACTACCGATGTATCACAGAAAAAGAAACAACTCAAAACTTAGTGTTAATTTACAAGTGGAATCAAAAAAGTAAATTTTATAAAAATTGAAACTAAAACATATGTGAAGCAAAATTTTTATAAGTAAAAAAGCTGGGTTTTGGATTTAGAAACATAGATAATATAGTGAGAAACAATCTTTCATAAGTAAGCTTCCTACAGTTGCATACAAAAGTTTAAGAAAACAATAATACAGCAGGTGTAGAAGTTTGAAAACCCTTCCAGTTGTTTGTTAGAGAAAAATTGTTAATAATACCTAAGAATTGATTTATTCAGCCTGTGCCTGTAATAGCCAGGTGAAGACAATTCCACAAGTAAGCAAATATAGTTTTAACCTTTTAGAGTGGGATTCTCCTGTCTGCTTTCAAGACCATACATGCTTCTAAACATGTGTTTGGCTATTTGAAAATACAGATCATTCTTGCCAATCATCAAACAGTTCTATTCTGCTTTTGGGGCTGTGTGGCAGCCAGTAACATAGATAATATTTTCTTCTATTGGCTAGAAAATATTGTGCAGATAAAAGAATAGATTTAATTACATAACAACTCAATCCGGATGACCTTTCACTAGGCATTAAAAACTTGACTTTTCCATCAAGTTTAAGATCCTGATAGCTTTTGGTTATATTGATTGTGAGGCATTGCATTATTATTGGTTGCTATTTATCTTATGTTATTTATGTTTTTAATAACAGATGTGTTATTTTTGTAATTTTTTTGTTTTGTTAGCAGCCTAGTGTCATGTATATGAGATGAGCACCTATATAAATTTATTTCAGTAAATACATTTAAATATATTTAAGTAAATATATTCTAGTAGCATCACCTCACAGTCAGTGAAGAAATTGAAACTTTTTAATTTTAGCAAGGCAATGTAAAAAATATCTCCAAATCAGATATGAAGTCGATATTCTGAGTCCTGCAAGGAAGGGTGATAAAGAAAATCCTAAAGCAAATATAGAAAGATTCTCAGAGCTGGCTACTTTAAAAATTTGAGTGTTACTAATTTTGCAAAAGGAGAGGTTACAAAGTATTGACTAAAAGGGTGTCCAGAATTCTGCACCTGACATATTCACATATTTCATATTTTGAATCTGTATACCTTTGCATATACATTGTTACATATTCATCCACTTCTACAATCATGTCATGCTTGTACTATGCAGAAGTTTCGTCAACTTTTGTTCATTTAAAACTTACAATTTGACCAGCGGTGTCTAACTTTCGATGCACTGTGTACAGTAGAAACTAATTAAATGCAAGAGGATTCTTTACAATCCTAAAGATGGTTAATCTACTTCCCCACAATATTTCATAACTTCACTGCTTCACCAATATACAAGCAGCTTGTCTGTTGAAGACAAATTACAAATGGAACCAGAACAGAAAAGGCAGCAGGGATTGTAAACATCTGGAAAAACATGCTAACCAATTGAGTATCAATATGAAGGTCTGGTTTGATTAGCTAAAACGGATCAATTAAAATATAGATAACAATAAGGTAGCTCAGCAGTCTGATTTAACTGTGCAGAGAACAGCCAAACCTTTTTAGTCAGGGATAGTAAAATCAGTTTTTTTCACCGATTTGTGTTTCTTTTGTTTATGTAATAAAAATTAAAGTCTTGCATATAAGCATAACATTTAAATATTACTACATATATATCAATATTCTGACATACATTTTGATATAAGGCATCAATAAATGAATTGGGGAAATATAAAAGCATATGGATAACTTGCAATCAGCACACTTGTTTAGCGTGTACATAGATTTAGATGACAATCAACTTTGTAATCAAAGACTGAACTTTTAAAGCATGCCTAACTTAATTTTATCTAAAAGGAAGTTCTGGGAGGTAAATTAGATTAAAAGAAAATACTGGATCCTAATGATAAAACCCAATATAACTAGGATAAGGAAGTCAAACATTTCAGCTCCTTCATTTTAACTATAATGATAGATTTCTTAATGATATTCTGACAAAACCATTGTTATTTTTTTAAAGTATGTACTCATTGTCTTACTTTTAAGTTTAAATGTTACTTCATAAAATGTCCGTTTTGAACTAACAAATTTATAAAATTTCTCAAATACAGTTATATTTCCCCCTGAGCATTTCAATTGCAAACCACAACTACCGTCAAATACTTCATATCCTCTTAATGCCCTCAAGCGGTCACACTTAGCTACTACAAGCGGAAATTGAATTCCATCCCTACCACTCCGTTTACAGAAAGAAGTTGGTCTCCACGCTTCAATCCCCCGTGTCTATCAGCAATACCACCTGGGATAATTCGGGATATATAGATTGGAGAATTTTGCTCCTTGCCGCCCATGATGTTGAATCCAAGCCCTTCGTCTGTTTTGGGAAGTTCAATGACTCTGGGATGTGAATGACCTTCACTGGCGGCAAAAGCAGCAACAGTAGCCTATAAAATCCAGAAACCTCCAGTTTATCCTCCAGTTCATTGGATGTATTCATTCTAACATCAATTTCAAAATATCTTGAAACTGAAATTGGTCAAAAGCCATGAACGTGCTCAAGTAAGTCTCAGGACTGCATTCTGAGATTTGCACTTTTTGAAGTGCTATAGTTTATTACACAGGCACATTCTTTATAACAAATACAATGTGATGTATTTTAACTTATTTTGGAACAAAGTACAAGATGTTTAATAAGAAACAGGCACAAGTGGATTAACAACAAATGTTCCAAAGCCAGACTGTATCTTTCATTCTACTCTGCCCTTCAAGATAGAAAGATCAGATTCCTGCTACAGGTAGTCCTTGCTTACTGACTATTCACTGACCATTTTGAAGTTACAAAGTGCTGAAAAAATATTTTTATGACTGCCTACATTTATAACTTTCCCAGCATCCCTCAGTCATGTGATTGCTCTTTATAGTCAGTACACTATGTCCTGCAACTGACCTATTTTGTTTTTTTTCCCTTGCAGAAAAAGAAATTGGAGAGGAAGGGATTATAAGAGAGTAAGCAGGTATACAATGGGGAACATACATTGAAAGTAATGTGCTGGTGCCAGCTGCAAGCATACTGTAGTGTAACAGCCCAATATATTCCCTATTTTATTCCTGTTTCTTTTTCTCTCCCCTCATAGAGCAGAGAGATTGAAGACAAATCGATTACAAGAGTAAACAAACACACAATGGGGAATACACAAGGCTGTTTGTGTAGCACCCACTTGCAACTACCAGCTCCAACATATTGCTTTCAATGTGTACTCCCCACTGTATGCCTATATACTTTCTTGTAATCTCTTCCTCTCCAATGAATGTCAATACAAACTTTAATTCCCTTCCTGTATATTATCCCAGCATCAGGGAGATTATTCAAAAGGTTAGGAGGAAAACAAACCAAAGGTATGAAATTGATTAGTCTTGGCAGTTTTGAACCAGAAAAACACAGTTGCAGAAACGTGATTTCCCACTTAGCAACCACTTTGCTTAGCAATGCAGATCTCAATTGTGGTCATTAAATGAGGACTACCTGCATTCACAACTATCTTACTATATATGTGTGTGTACATATATAATAAGATACACAAAAAGTACCAATCCAGCAGGCATGTGAACTAGAAAGTATCAAATATGTAGCAACCTTATGTAAATGGATTAGTAAATATTAACTACTTCAGTTCATTATTTGGGGAGAAATTAAAAGGGGCAGTTCAATGGTAGCAGCACCCATATACTGAAACTATTATTCACTGGGATATATTCAAAGTTTAATAACTTAATTAGGACTTGCTAGAAAGAGTCCACTCTTAAGTACTTTTTTTCATTTGTTAGCACAATCTCTTACCTTTGCTGTAGCATTAGCTCTCACTTCTGGGCTACTACTGATGTCTACAGTCTCATACACATGTTCATAAACCTTTAGAAAATAAAAATATTAACATATGTTTTAACTAGGTAGGGATCATTAAGAATATATGCAGACTGTGAAATTATATTATTATAAAAATCAAACTGAATCCTGACATTAAGTTTTCTAGCTCTTTGCTTTTAACAGATATACATCTGCTTATTACATTTTAAGTGATGAACTTGTATTTTGTCATCTAACACAGGTAATCCTTGAGATACAACAGGTCACTTAACCATCAATCAAAATTACGACAGATCCCCCCAAAAATACATATGATTTTGTTTTAAAGTTACAATGGCTGCAGTACCCCTGCAATCATTCACTGTTATGACCGACCATGGGGACACTGCAGCCCCCTCTTCTCCGCCCATCTCAACCTGAGGGGACCCTGCAGACTTGGGCTTGCTTCCCATGCCTCCTGGAAGCAGCCACCATTTTTAACGCTCCAACAATTCCTTGTGGAAATGGCTACATTCAGAGCTTTCCCCCCTGGTCAGCTGGATGTCGGAGAGTGCAAACTTCTTCTGGCTCTTGTTAGCCTTTGGGAAGCCAGCTGCCTGCATTCAAGGGTGACATCTTCAGGCCCTCCAATTTTTATCCCATTTAAAAAAACCTCATTTGCTAAATTTACTGCATGCCTGGAAACAGGGTGACAAAATCTGTAAGTTACTTACCTTCATTCCAGGCTGAAGAGTAGAGGAAAGGAAGCAACCAAGCAAAGAAAATCTTTCTGCACCATCTTTCAGCTCTGGAGGAGCTGAAGAAAAAGTTCAATCCCAAAGCAAAAGCGTCTAAAAGCACAAATGTGCAGCAAATGGCCATGACAGAAACTGGGTTCTAAAAGGGAGTCAGACAGCAAAAAGCTTTCCAAAGCCTTCTAACTTTTTGCTGTCTCACTTCCTTAAATCAAATAAATTTAGCAAATGAGTTTTGTAAAAGGGATACTGATTGGAGGGAAGAGGTGGAGATTTTAATTTCAGCACCTATTTTTTGGGGGGTGGGGAGGGGAGATCAACAAGTCTGTCCTCCCAGCTTTTTTTTTTTTTAATTGAAGACATGTAAGTTTCTGGTGGAGGGAGTGGGATAAGCAAAGGAAAGGTTTTAGATTGGTCCTGGAGCTGCTGGCTTCCCAAAGGCCAGTAAGAGCCAGGAGAGGTTTGCAGTCTCCCAATGGGCAGCTAATTGTGGCAGAGGCCAAGCACAGAGGCTTGTTTGGAAGCCTCTCCAGCATTGGAATGCAGCACTGATCTCTAATCTAGCTGAACTCTTTCCCTCACTGGCCAGTTTTTTGGCTTTGCAATCCTTTATGGACCCAACTGGATGGCAGGCGTCTCCCACCCATGAAGTACCACATGATCACTTAATGACCTGCAAGTTCAAAGTAGGGGGTAGGAGATGTTAAGGAGGCTGTCTCCCTTAACGATTGTCACCACTTGCAACCATAATGGGCAGGCTCCATTAGGGTCACAGGTCAAGGACTACCTGTACATGCATTTCAAAAATAAGCTTACCTCCCTTACTGCATTACAAAATTCACTTTGAAGGACTCTTTGTAAAGCTTGCAATTTTTGAGGGGGTACCTCACCACTCCTTTGCAACTTTTCCAGCAACTCAATAGCTCGGCAAATATCTGGAGGAAGATGTAATAAAACAATGTGAGCTATTGAATTTTACACAAGTAACATTTTTAACGTCTTGACATGGCTGCCAACAATATGCTATTCAATAACATACCATTTCAATTATATTCAGATCTTCCCTTTACAAAGTTTCTGTATTTCCCATTTTAAAATTAAGGAGTTTTAAACAAGTCATAGCTAACTAGTTTCCCGAATGATTCCCCCCCCCCCCATGATGTGAATATCTCTATCAATTTTCACATTTTTTATAGTATCTCAGAAGGGATCTCTCCATCATATTATCCTGTTCATTATTTTCATAACTAAGTTTTGAAAAAGCTGCACCAAGTTAACATGTTTTTATGGTATTTTTTTGTTTTTGTTTTTGTACATCACTCAGTATCCATTAAGAGTTGAATGTTTATAATACATATAAATAATCATAATCATTCAATGCATGCTTCTTTGGGATTCGGATCCATAATGCAATAATAGTATCCAAACATTCTTATTAATTTTCTACTTGATTTGAGCATTCAAGGTAGCCTAGGATTGCATTCCAAATATAAAAGTTCATAATATTCCTTTAATTGAAGATATCCTATCTTTGTGTAAATTATTTCTGCTTGTTTGATCTATACTTTTTAACAGTTGTGACTTTTTTGCATTTCTTAAATCCAATCCATTCTCAAAACAGCAAAAGAAGGAAGACGTAAGCTATTGGAAATTCTTCACAAGTGATCTTTCAACCATTCAAATTTTATTTCTTCAATTTTTTAATAGGGTGATGAAGGAAAAGACACCACTTCATATATAAATTTTTATCCTAGCTGTGACTCAATAGTCACAAATTTAAATAATCTGGCTTGGTGGCATATATTCCATAGGAATTGTTGATGCCTTGGAGAAAAATCCCAAATAATGCAGACAAACACGTGCAAAATGTCTTCCTAAGGAATAAAAATTGGAAAGGGAATTTGACCAAGATAAATATCCCCGGTTTTAAAAAGTGTGAATGATCCCTGATAAAAAACAAAACAAAGATACAATTAGTAAACATCTTACTGAAGCATGGGGAGAAGAAAAATGAATTTTCTACATGGATTAAGATAATTAATAGAATAGAGTGATCTTAAAATCAGAAGCCTCTGGTAAAGATAGTACCAACTATATTTGCTGTGACATAATTAACAAAATAAAAAGGAATATTGATGGTAAAATACATTTTATCTGACAAACACCACCTAATTGTTTCATTAAATCCTTGATTCTATTCATTATGACAGGCTTTGTTTTAGAGCAGGAATGGGTAAGTAATATCCTGCCTTTGGTTGCTAAACCAGTTTTGCAATTCCAAAAGGCCCCTTGTAATCAATTACTTTATTTAAAACAGAGTAATCACTCAAATTAGTGGCCACAGTGGCCACTAAAATTTTTATGGGCTAAGGAAACGGAGTTCAGCAACATTGGATAAGTAACCTTTTCACCATTTTCTAATTCTAATTATAGTAAACATCTTGTAAAAGTACTTGCTCAAAAATATTTTGCCTTCTTCAGTAAAAGATAATTCAAATTTTAGTTCATGATCCAAACCAGAATGATAATCATCATTTTAGCCATTGTCTATCCACTGCAGGATGAAGGCCTCTTCTGCATATTTCCAACCAATATGATCTGGAGCTTTCTTTTGCCAATTGGGCCAACCATACTTGATGTTGTCAATCTATCTTGTTTTAGGTCTCTTTCGTGGACACCTTTTATCAAGTGGGATCCATTCTATGACTGCCTTGGTCCACCTGACATCAAGTTCTTATTGCTATGTGACCAGCCCATTTCTATTTCAATTCTTTTACTCTCTTGATATTGTATACTTTTGTTTCTTTTTAATCCATGTGTGGATCTTTTTATCTTGTCTTGTAATGCTGAGCATATGTCTTTCCATGGCTCTGCACCACTTGTAGCTTTTGTATAGATTGTAAGGTTAGTGTCCATGTTTCACCAGCATATGTTAGAACAGGTAGCACAGACTGATCAAAAACTTTTCTCTTCAGGCATAGGGGGAGGCTGTTCTTGAAAATTAAGCTTAGCTTTCCGAATACCTGCCAACCACATTTAACACGCTGTTCAATTTCCTTTATTGTATCAACTTCCACTGAGATCCATTGGCCAAGGTGTATATAGTGGTCTACTACATCTAGTTCTTCTCCAGATATATAAAAAAACTTTTTTTGGTGAATTTATTAAACATAACCTGGCTCTTTTTCAAGTTTATTTTTAAGCCAAATGGTTCTCCTGCTTTTGCAGTTCTTGAAAAAAACCAGAATGATAGCGGTTCTAAATACATATTACTCAATTCACATTTCAGTTAATACCTTAAAGAATTACAGTACTATAGTATATGCCAGGGTTTATCATGTCTCATGTTTCAAGATCTCAGAATAGGTCTTTAGCAAAAACTGAAGTGGCAAAAGGATTTTAATATAATAGGGCTCTATGTTTCCTGGCATAAAATGTTTTGCAAGCAACTGCCAGAAGCTTAATTACTGGGTATGGAAATCATTAACTTTGTTAACCATCAAAACAGCTGAGCAAAACCAATATTTTCCACAGCAGTTCTTTGAAGATTAGAAATCAAAACATAGAGGCTTCACATGACAAAGGGCAGGCCCAACAGCCGAGTCCAAGCATCATATTCTTGTGAATATTGTTTAATTTGTCTTGAGTGACTGAAAAGCAAATGATAAAATACTGTCCAGAATAAATATAATTACAATAAGCCACTATAAAACTTCTATAATCTCAAAAGCTGTGACAGTTCTAGTACTCTAAATGTACTGACAGCTACTGATAAACATTTCATAAGATATAATCAGAGTAACCAAGCTTAACCATTGGCAAATGCTTTTCTATTACAATTATGACTTAAAAACTGGCACACTTAAAAACTTCGGAGAATGATTACATATAACATTAAGAACAGTGGTTATTTATAGATTTCTTTAAATTTTGCACAAATAGAAAGTTAAGGATACATGCAACTTTTTATTTAGATATTCAATCTTTAGTGACAGATTGTGATTATATTATATTGGGAAGTTTACATGTTCCCTTTTTTCTTCGTGCCTTTTCACAAAATTCTTCAAACCTTTAACAAGCCTTTTAAAATCCAATAGAGGAAAGTTATCCAGGTCACTCTCTTGGTTTGTTATTTTATATCCTTGTCATTATTAAGATATCAGCCAGCTTCTTTTGTATATTAAGTGTAACATCTGTTTCCATGTAATTTTTGTAGCTTGTCATTTTTAATTTCACTTTCAAATCAGTCTCAACCTTGTCAGGTAAAATCTGTTCCTCTTCCATAACCTCTTTTAAACACAGTCCATCAATAGAAGCAGACACCCTTAAAATTATCTTTTGGGTCCATTGTTCAAAAATGTGCATTAGTATGTCAAACGTTAAAATATTTTGCTTCATTCTTTTTGAAAGTTGAGTTTAAGTGTTCTTCTTTAATTGTAATTTTTAATTCCTTCTAGTTGCCTCGTGTCCAATGTTTAAAAGTCTTTATCTTATTTCTTATAAAAGAATTCAAAACAACAGCATCTATGGAGATACATACACATACACACATACACATATACGTTGTAAAACATGTTGATCCAAAAGTTCCCAATAGGTGAAAAGCAGTTAACAAGCATTTGTGGAAAATGATTAGAAAGTATGCAAACCCGATTCCCTTGCCTTCCAGAGCTCTAAACCTGCCAAGAGAGTACTATCTTGCAGTCTCTTTGCAAGGAACCCTTGTGGGCAATCTCAAATTCTCTCCTTGTCCAGAGAGGAATGATCAAATAACCAGTCTACCTGCCAGTTCTTCATTTCACCATGGATGTCAGTTCTGGTTTTTATAGCGCCATTTTCAGCCTGTGATTTGTTGGGAGTTCTAATCCTCTAGGACAGGGGTGTCAAACTCACATCATCACAGTGGTGTCACGTGATGTATCGGGACTTTTGCCCCCTTTGCTAAACCGGGCATGAGTGTGGCCAGCGCGTGACGCATACGGCCCATGGACTGGGAGTTTGACAGCCCTGCTCTAGGAAAATAGATGTTATAATCATACAGCTTGCAGAAGAGGCAAGACAGACAACAGTAAGTTTCTGTTTAAGAAGCTTCATTATTTATTTGTGATATTTTGAAACATCTTGAATCTAAAAGGCACATTGAGCGATAAGTTTAGAACAGGGGTTCCTAACCATGGGTGCGAGACGATATTCCAGGAGGTGCAAAAAACTTGGATTTAGAAGTTTCAAAATTATAGTGTATATGCATAATTATATGCATATAATTATTTACTTTTGTAAGGGGTACGAGAATATATCAGAAGCGTTCTGGTGGTGCGGGGTATAGAAAAGGTTGGGAACCCCTGGTTTAGAATATGGCTTTGATCCAATTACTCTTGTACATCTGACTTTGTAAAAGTTTTGCCGGGAGGATAAAAGGTGGAAGACTATTTATTTTTAGTTTCTTAGGGAAAAGTTAGAAGTGTACAACAATGAAGAAAGTTGTTATTAGGATACGCTATCTAAATTATGAATTTGGACAAGCTTCCTAATTCAAGGCTTTTCTAAACAAACCTGAAAGGAAAATAATCTAATATTGTTCTTTAATCCTTACTTGGCAGTTCACTTACTGTTTGCTTTTACTGGATGGGAAGATGCACAGCAAAGTCTTATAATGCCCCAGGCATTGGGGCCAGGATGTTAAATCATTGGTGTTCTTATATTTGAGTGTATACATGGGAACCAACTTTTTTACAGGGGCCTTGATCTAAATTGTTTTCTTAGTTTTTAATAAATTTGACATTTTATATGGTTTGCTACCCAGAATTTCACTGATGAGCCATGTACATTTGATAAATAAATGTTAACTGAAATAAAATTAAATGTTCTAGTTCAACTGCCTCTTGGGTACATACACATTGTTACTTCAGAAATGACTGGAGATATTTCATTTTTAGATAAACAGTATTATCCCTTGGTTTCTAACTCTTTTCCTCCTTCAAAGAAATAATTAAAAAAAGTCTTTAAGAATTTTATCTTCTAACAACACACACCAGATAAATGTTTAGAAATTACTTTACAATACATTATTTAAACAAATGCATTATCTTTAAATTTTACATATAGTAGTTATAACCACATAAATTTGGGATTAAAAATACATCTGCATCTTATTCAATCCAAGGTACATTTAAAATATAAAAGGAAATAGGATCTTCATTTGACCTTCCAAATGGTCAAATGAAGATCCTATCTGACCATCCAAATGTACGCATATGAATTTGGCTAGCCACAGAATGAGTATCTTGCATGTTAACAATTTTTTTTCTTGGTTGAAGAGTTAAATGTGCTTTTTATGAATGGATCAAAAAGTGCCTCCAAACCACATTTTCTAACTGCTTTACCCTTACTAGAACATAATGGTTCCTAAAACATAACGAATATATTCATCTAGCTGGCAAACCACCTACAAAAAGAACTTCAATGTCATATGGATTTAAACTCGAGATTAGAATATTTTTGATTTTTCAGCCTAGCCTACAACCCTGGTACTTCTTGAAGGCTTCCTTTTGATGTATGGGACCAGACCGAACCAAACTCTAATCAAGTTCTGAATTGAAACAAAATTGGCCAGGTGCTTAGCCATAGCATGTCGAATTTGACACGTGTGTGTGTGTGTGTGTGTGTGTGTGTGTGTGTGTGTGTGTGTGTGTGTGTGTGTGTGTCCTGCAACGTTGTGTGAACCCCTCCCCTTGGGTTCACTAGATTCTACAAACACCCAAAAGGAGTCACTGTATACTGCAATAACGTAAGTTAATCGCGTTATATCAAAACAGCCTTAGGTAAAAGGAGGCAGCTCCCTTATGTTCATCGTTGGTGGATGTTTGGAGGCAAGAGGCTCCTCTTTTACAACACAAGCTTTCATCGAGAGCGGCAACCTCAACGAGCCTTCGGATATTGTTGGATTACAACTCCCCATCTACGCGGGTGAGAGCTGATACAGGCTGTAATTCCTATCAGCATCTGGAAAGCCACCCCTCCTCCTCCTCCATACAGCCAAGCTCAGGATCTCAAGCGCCTGCCAAGCACGGTGGAGAGCTCAGAGTCCCTCCCTCGTGTTTTTTTACACACACACACCGCCTTTAGTCGGTTCTTCAAATTCTCCCACCCGTCCTGTCTCCCCTCCAGGACGCCGCTCATCTTGGCTCCCCTCTTCTCACCTCGCTCCAGCCGCACAGGTTCCCCCAGGGCCGCCATCTTCTCCTCCACCTCCTCTCCTGCCCTCAGCTGCTCGAGCGGAAGTGACGTCGGTGGAAGGCGTTGCTGTTTAAATGACGCGAGGCCGGCAAGGAAAATGGAACGCTCGAACCCCTTGCTGCGTTCTGTCTTTCAGCTCCTTGTCGTTCTCTTCCCCTTGTCTGCAGGCTCGGAGGAAAGTTTCGGTGTGTTCCGCGAGACAATCCTTCTTTCAATAAAAGCGTGGGTAGCTTTGGCGCCAACTACTGCGCTCTCTTTGCCCGGAGAAGGTGGCTCATTTTAGTCTCAAAGGTGGTGTGTGTGGTTTTTTTTTTTTCCCCCAAGAGGCAACTGGACTTTCTGGTTTTTCTTTGAAGACGTTTCTCTTCTCATCCAAGAAGCTTCTTTAGCTCTGACTGGATAGTGGAGAATGGAAGGATTTATATTCCTTGCAGACAGCTGGTCATTTGCATCCTTTTAGAGAGAGTTGTTGAGGCCACCTGGAGGTTTATCAGTGTCCTCAGAGTCACCTGAGTAGTGCAAATGGGTGTGAACCTTCTTGGAACTGTTGAAAGGACTGTGTTGTAGACTGGAGGTAGATGATGTCGTATCCAGTCCAATCCCCACCATCCAGTCAGAGCTGAAGAAGCTTCTTGGATGAGAAGTGAAATGTCTTCAAAGAAAAACCAGAAAGTCCAGTTGTCTCTTGAAAAAGCACCTTTGGGACACCTTGGACTTGGATGACTGAGCATCTCCATAGACACGTGGCTCATTTTAGTTGTGTGTGAGAGATTTCCTGCAGCCTGAAAAAAAGAAAAGGAAACCTGCCAGACGAACTTCTTTGGGCTTCAGACTGTTTCCTCAGTGAGTCCGTATGGAAAAGGAAGGAAGGGTGGGAGATTGATAAAGGACTAAGCGTGGCCCAGCTGTTGTGGGACGGTTGCTGTGTAAAGCATAGGAAGAGCCAAAGCCACGCCAAAAGAGTTTACAGGTAGTTCTCCACTTAATGACGACAATGGGGCCCGAAATTTCTGTGATTAAGCAAAACATTTGTTTTTTTTTAATTAAAAAGTTTTTTATTTATAATACAATTAAAAAAGAAAAACATTGGACATGACGTAACAGTCCAGTTTAAACATTCCCATCAAGATATTTCTTCTCATAAGTACAATTCTTTTTCTCTATATAAATATATACAAACTTTATATACAATACTAAATCTATTTTTTCCTACTCGCTAACATAAGAATATATACATTTCCAACTTGTCACTAATTCATCATCCCAACAGTCGTCCTCGATTCCCACCAATGGTACAATTTATCCCAAATTTTAAAGTATTCCGATTCGTTCTTATCTTTCAATTCCATCGTAAGCCTGTCCATTTCAGCACAAGACAATATTTTATGTAATATCTCTTCCTCTGAGGGGGTTTTTTGTTCTTCCATTTTTGTGCAAAAGTCTAGCAGCAGTCAAAATATGCAACATTAAGTATATGGTTCCCTTATCATATTTATCTATAGTTATACCCAATAAGAAAAGTTCAGGTTTTAGCTCTATCTTTAACATTAATATTTCTTCCAACCATTGTTTTATCATATTCCAAAAATCACAGGCTTTCGGACACTCCCACCACATGTAATAATAAGTCCCTGGTATTATTTTGCATTTCCAACACATTGGTGAGAGATTTGGGCCCATTTTAGCTAATCTCGTGGGTGGGAAATGCCATCTGTAGAACATCTTATAAAGATTTTCCTTGTATGTAGTAGCTAGGGTGAGTTTTCTGTTTCTTTCCCATAGTTCCTGCCAAATATGTAAATCAATGCTGTAGCCAAAATTCCTGCTCCACATTAGCATTGTTTCCTTGACTTGTTCTTCATACATCGTCTGTTCTAGAAGGTAGTGGTACATTTTTTTAATCATATTATCTTCTGTTCCTAATAATATTTTATCTAATTCTGTCAACTCTGTTTTTATACCCCAATCTTTTTTGTCTTTCCTGTAACGTGATTGCAATTGAAGCTTTGCCCACCATTCCAGTTCTATACCTTCTTCCTGAAGATTTTTCTTTGACTTTAATTCTCCTCTCTCGTCTAGTATGTCTTTATACGTTATTACTTTTCCTAGTTGTATGAACTTTGGATGTATGTACATTTCCAATGTTGATATCCAATTCGGGATTTGCATATAATTTTGTTGCTTAATTTTGACCCAAACATCAATTAATGCTCGTCTGATATAGTGCCTCCAGAAGTACTGGTGAACCTTGTATTTCTCTTCCCAAAGTATGGCGTGCCACCCAGGGGTGGGTTCCAACTTACCTCGCTGCCGGTTTGCTCCCTACTGCGCCGCGTGGGTGTGCCGTGTGGGCGCGCACGCACACATGCGCAGTAACAATTTTTTTAAAAAAAAAAAGCCAAAAAAAAAGATGGCGACCGCATGCACAGTGCCGGAAATCGGCTTCTGCGCATGCTCAGAAGGAAATTTTTTTTAAAAAAAATTTAAAAAAAATTAAATTTTTTTTTAAAAAAAGATGGCGGCCCCCACGGACCGGCACCGACCGATCCGGTTCGGTGACGTCATCATGACATCACCAGCGGGCCGCTACCAGTCTGAACCGGGAGGAACCCACCCCTGGTGCCACCCTATCTGCATATCATGGCCTTCCAGTCTTAGTAATCTCCTATTTTTTAATTGTATCCAATCCTGCACCCATGTCAACATTGCTGCTTGATAATATTTTTCCCAGTCCGGGAGACCAAATCCGCCCCTCTCCTTAGAATCCTGTAATAATTTTAACTTAATCCTCGCTTTTTTCCCTTGCCAAATGAATTTGAGTATAGTTTTATTTAAATTTCAAAAAAATTCCTTATCTAATTTAACCGGTATGCATTGAAATAGGAATAATATTTTGGGTAGCACATTCATTTTAATTACTGCGATTCTTCCCATGAAGGAAAGCTGCAAGTTTGTCCAGCTGTCCAAGTCAATTTTAATCTGCTCAATTAATTTAACATAATTGTCTCCTTTAAGTGTGGCACACCTTACTGTTAATTGAATCCCAAACTACCTTATTTTCTTTGTAGTCTGAATGTTTAATCTGTCCACTAATTCATTTTCCTGTGCTTTGGTCATATTCTTAACAAGCATTTTAGTTTTTTCTCTATTTATCTTTAGACCTGCCACTTCACCATATTCCCCCAGTACTTCCATCAGCCTAAGCAAAACATTTGTTAAGTGACTTGTGTCCCATTTCACGACCTTGTTACAGATGTTAAGTGAATCACTGCAGTTGTTAAGTTAATAACATAGTTAAGTGAATCTGACTTCCCCATCAACTTTGGTTGTCAGAAGGTCGCAAAAAGTAATCCTGTGACCCTTGGACACTGCAACCGTCATAAATATGAGTAAGTTGCCAAATGTCTGAATTTTGATTATGTGGGAATGCTGCAATGGTGATAAGTGTAAAAAACCGTCATAAGTCACTTTTTTCAGTGCCGTTGTAACTTTGAACGGTCACTAAATGTAAGTCGAGAACTACCTGTATTTATCAAACTTGTATGCCGTCCATCAAGCCGAAAGCGAAGAATAAGCCACTGGTTAAACTGGTTAAATCATCATTCTAGCCATTGCCTATCCACTGCAGGATGAAGGTCTCTTCTTCATGTTTTCGACCAATCGCTCTTGAGCTTTCATTTGCCAGTTGGGCTCACAATACTTGCTGATGTCGTCGATCCATCTTGTTTTAGGTCTGTTTCTTGGACGCTTTTTATCAAGTGGGATCCATTCTATGACTGCCTTGGTCCGCCTGCCATCAGTTTTTCTTGCTATCTGACCAGCCCATTTCCATTTCAATTCTTCACTCTCTTGATGATATCGTATACTTTCGTTTGTTCTCTAATCCACGTGCAGGTCCTTCTATCTTTCCATGACTCTTTGCGCCACTCGATTGTGCATCGATTGTGAACTGGTTAAATAAGATGGATAATTTCTACTGGATAAATCTGTAGGCTATCGGGACCAACATCCTTAGCAGTAAGAACATTTCAGCAGTGGAACTAATTATAATTATCAACTGAGCTGGCTCCCATTCATTGAACTTGTTCAAACTGAAGCTGGACAGGTGTCTGGGATGTGCTGAACAAGGAGCTAAGTTGATAGCCTAAAATGGCAGCTTATAACTCTGATTCTATAATTAACAGATTTTCAGGATGTGCCCAACCAGATGTTGCCAATACATCCCCAAGTTGTACATAATGACATGTGGTCATTGGTAGTAAATTCCAAATCAAACTTCCCACTGGAATTTCTTTGATGAAGTTTGGCAGCTTTTAAATCTGGTAGTAATTGAAATTTAAATGCTTCCACTCTAGTTTCAATAGACCTTTGTTTGACTTGCTTATGAGCTCTGACAAAACAGTACTGTTTACACCACTTTGCAGGAAATGTGCAAAGTCGTGTGAGAGCCTTCAGGCCTGATTGAGTACAGCAATGGAAGGGAGCACTGCATGGATGGGATGAATGTCATTGATTCACCCGATTGCCCTTCTCAGTGACCTGCAACACCTAGTCTTGTTAGAGGATGGGTTATTTTAAAGTTGTTTAAAAATACAGGTAATCCTTGTTTACTGACTGCCTTGTGCATTGACTATACAGGTATGAGGTTACAACGGGGCATTGTGACCATAGCAGCATTCTGTGGTCATATGAACTCCATTCAAGTGCTTTGCAACCAGCTTGCAATAAGCAGACTTAATAAAGAAGTTGGAAGTAAAATCATAAGTCACAATCACATTTTTTGCTTAGTAACCATGGCATTTTGCTTAAGCAAAGGAGAACTAAGGTCATGAGCTCATTGCAATCACATAATTTTTTTTGCTTAGCACCAAGTTGCCAGTCCCAGTTATGGTTGCTAAGCAAGGATTACCTCTAAGTTAAGTAATCTTCTGTAAGCACAGATATTAGTGATATCTGATCTCATCTTGGAAATAATCTTTCCTGCTTATGCTAGCATTATTATTTGCCTTGCAGGGCAGGAGGTGTTACTTTTACATTACTCAAGTTGTATCAAATCTTACTACTTCATTCTCTGCTTGTATTCAGTTGCTCACATACCAATGCAACATTTGATTCCCATCTCTTTAGGAGCTGCTCCTGTATTTCATCTGCATCAGCTAACTGGGCCACCTGGATCTGTTGAATGAGGTATTGCAAAGTTGTCTGCTTGTATATCTGTTCCTGAAAGAAGAGAAGTTCTTTTTGCCTTTGTAATAAACACATGACAATTCAATGCCTCATGTTATCTTTTGTTATGTTTGGTATACATATGTGTGAGTTTCTATATGTTTAGCTATGGGGAAGGGTTGGGTTAAACCAATGATAAACATGCAATATCTGAAGTAACCTCCACAATTTATGAAGAGTTATATTACCAGTTGAGCCAAAGAGCTTGCTTTACTGAGACTGCCTCAGTCTGATTATCATGTATAAGTGGATGATGATATTGGATGAAAAACCAAAGAAAGTATGGGTGCAACAGATACTTTCTGCAGTAATGACAATGAATGTCTTCCTAGTGGATCTTTGCAGTTTTTCAAATTAATGTTACTCAAAATGAAACGTGTTATCCTTGAGCTTATGGCATCAAAGCCAGGAGAAATGCAGAAGATTCCGACTTGCATATTGGCTTTCAGAAGAGCAGATTTTGATGTACTCAGACACAAAGTAGATTACATCCATTGGCTTGAAATTCTTAAGGAGAAAAGCACCTGAGAAGGAGTGGAAAACTGGAAACTGAAATGCCAAAGGTGCAAATTATTCCTTCTAGAAAGAAGAAGGGGAAATTGATCTCTATTTAGACCACTCTGATACATACAGTTTTTTCTGACGTATATGAGAAGAAAAAGAGACATACATAGGAAATAGGAGTATATAACCAAAGAAATATACAAGTCAGTTGCCAGAAACTATAGGATTTGGGTCAGAAAGGCATAAATTCAGAATGATAAAGGGCTTTTTCAGATTTATCAGAAACAATAAAGGGCTTTTTCAGATTTATCAGAAACAAACAAAGGCTGTGGAACTGTTGTGAGGTAAAAGGGAGGGAATTGATAGTGGTTGATAGTTATATGGCAGAGTGACTTATATTTAATATCATAATTCTCTCAAAGGGGAACAAAGCCCTAGTTGATCACCTTTGTGCCACTGATGGATAGAGAAAAATGCAACTCAGGATTGACAAGGAAAGTACAAAAAACATAGCTAATTTAAATTCACATCTCTAGGGCCAGATGAATTCCATTCTAAATTACTGAAGGAATTAGGAAAAGTGATTACAGAGCCACTAAGTATAATTTTTGAGAGCTTCTGAAAGATTGGTAGGCCCCAGAAGATTGGAGAAGAACAATTGTCCCAAACCTCAAAGAAAAAGCAAAGGAAATTAAGGATCTGTCTGTCACTTTGACATCAATTTTGGGCAAGATTCTTAGGCAGATAATTAAACTGCATGTTTATGAACACTTTGGTAGAAATGCAACAATTAACAAAAGCCAGCATGTGTTTGCCATAAATAATGCCAGGCTAGTCTCTCTTTTTTTCTGACAGAATTGCTGTCTTAATAGATTTTGGAAATGCCTCAGACATAGTGTACCTTGATCTCAGCAAATCGTTTAGAAGTGTTTCTCATAATATCCTTAATATAATTGCAAAATATAAGCTGTGTGTTATAATGGTTAGATTGAATTATAATTGGCTGAGTGACTGTACCCAAATAACTGCACATCAGATTGGAATGTAGAATCAAGTGGAATGCCACAGAGTTCTGTCTCAACATTTTTATGAATGATTTGCATTGAAAGGATTGAGGGAATGAAATCAAATCATCAGAAAATGAAAGACACAGGCATAAGATGTGAGAAGCTGGCTTGGTTGTATATATGTGAAAATATTGGGGTTCTATAGTTGACCACAAATATGATCCAACAGAGTGAAGGAGCTGCTAAAAAGACATGCTATTCTGACATACGTTAACAGGAGCATAGATCAGGAAGTAATTTTATTTGGGTTCACTTCTAGATGCTGCAGTCTAAAACAGAGGTCTCCAACCTTGGCAACTTTAAGACTTGTGGACTTCAACTCCCAGAATTCCTCAGCCAGCAAAGCTGTTTTTCAATTACTGGGATATCTAGCCATTAGCTATGCTGCTTAGAATTGTTGGAAATTTTAGTGCAGTAATATTTGGAAAGCCAGATTTCCTGTTCTACACTGACTTTCCTTGATTTCTTCTTATATCCTGTTGTAATTGTCTGTCTCTGAAAAGAGAAGGCAGTTTAACAATAATTTAGATATGTCTATTTGGAAGAGAGCCACACTTAATTCAAAGAAGTCCATTTTTAGGTGTATAGGACTGCAGGCCAACAGCAAATCCAGGCATTTAAAGGAGGATTAAACACAAATGTCAAGCCATAGCATGTTCTAAGCAAGGGAAGGGATCTTCTAGATATTGTTTACTCAAATTTATATTAGTGCTAGTCAATATGGTTAGTGAAGTAAGGTAATGGGAGTGGCAACAAGAAAGTTCATGTATTATCTATACACAATATAGAGGAAGCAACATGCCTCCATAAGTATCTTGAGAATGATAAACTGGCAAATTTATATTGGGAAACAGGCACCCACAGGTATTTGGCCCCCTTATTCTGAAAAACATGAAAGGATTTATTAAAGGAGTGGGCTTTTGAGACCTAATTAGATAGTGGTTGACCAGCTATTTTTATCTATGTTTTTCCAGGTTAACTTTAGGGATGGGATATATTGAAATGCTTTTGTGTTTTATATTTTTACCATGGAGACGTCCTATAGCCATTTAAATAGGCATTTCACTTTAATTTTTAATTACATTTTAATTTAATTAAAACTTTAATATTAAAATGAAGACATATAAACAATATTTGGTATTGTATCAAAGTTCTACAGGATCAAATTATTTCTGTGGTAGATATCAGCCTACATCCACCAAGAGGTTCTACGTCTGTCAGAAAAAAAAATCATTTTTTCATTTCATTTCTTAGGTGGGAAAAAATTCAGAGATTTTTTGCCTAGTATTTTATTGCTAGAATGCAATAAATGATATGTACATTTTAAAAAGATGTACGATGTGCATTTTTTATAGTGAGATTTATTTATTTTCCTCCTAGAATGATAACATTTTATGTACTGCTATGTAGTACAGGTAATCCTTGACTTCTCTGCACCATTCATTTAGTGACCATTCAAAGTTATGACACTGAAAAATGTGATATATGACTGGTACTTGCAGTTACAACTGTCGCAGCATCCTCATGGTCACATAATCAGAATTCATGTACTTGGGAACCAGCATGTTTTTATGACAATTGCAGCATCCTGAGGTCATATGGTCGCCATTTGCAACTTTCCCAGCCAGCTTCCGACAATCAAAGTAAATGGGGGAAGCCAGGTTTGCTTAACAATTGCGTGATTCACTTAACAGCTGAAGCAATTCATTTAACAGCCATGGCAAAAAAAAAAAGGTCATAAAATTGGGCACAACTCATTTAGCAACCGTCTTGCTTAGCAGTGGAAATGCTGATCCCAATTGTGGTAATAAATCGAGGATTACCTGTAGTTCTGAGTTATGTGGAACATACACCTTGATTCTCTGTATGGTGAATTCACAGAGATTGCAGTGCCTCCAATCTCCCTTCCCCTGCCAACAATAATACAGCTAACATCACCATGTTTTTTTGGAGAAAGCCCTCTGGAGTTTCTGAATTTAGTGTAGAAAATTAATTTCGGCACTTTTTCCTAACAAATACTCATCTACTGTGGTCCTTGTCCAGTGTCAGAGATTCCAGAATGTACATTATATGTGGACACTACAAATGCACGTTTGTTGATTATCACCAGACCCTATAGGTGCACAGACACTCTATAAACAATATACATTACTTTTATTAAGATCTAACTAATCCATACTATGAAGTGCTGTGAGTTGTTTCATTCTGTTTATATATTGTATTCCTCTGCTATAGTTAATCGAAGAGGTGCAAAGAATTGTGTTGGACTGATTCTTGTGGAAGGTATCCTTAGAACAGAGGAAGAGAAGGGTTTCCACTAAAGGTCTGAACCTGAATTTATATCCTCTTGAATATTAGTGTCTGACTCTGACCTCATTCCAGAATCTCGTAAGATCTAAACATACTTTTCAGAACAGCAAGACGTGAGCTGGGATGGTTCACTAGTCAAGAATAACAAAGGCAAGGCAAAAAGAAAGAAAAGTCTCTAAGCAGCTAAAATGTGGGGCAAGAATGCACTTGTATGAAATACTGCATGCAAAAAGTCAATTCGGAGATGGGACAAAAAAACAGCAAAGTGAAAATGGTGTCCTAGTACTTGGTATTTGGTTTTAATACTGTAACAAGCTCTGAACTAAAATGAGACAATAAAATAATGAGTCTGCCTCCAGGGGCTAATCCCTGGAAAGGTCTTCAAATGTACAGTCTGAAACTATTCTCTAGGGTTATAAGCAGGGGTGAAATCCAGCAGGTTCTGACAGGTTCTGGAGAACCGGTAGTGGAAA
>QLTV01004097.1:2471312-2484629 GCA_003457575.1 Thermophis baileyi
TGATAAATGACACAGTTCTAAGTCAAGAAACAACCTGCACTTAAAAGCAGGATACGCCATTACAAATAAAACATTTCCTAAAAACAATATCTTTTTAAAAAAAAAAAATTCCTAAAAACAACGAAATGCCATAAAAAAAAAAAACAATAAAATATCCTTTTAAAAAAAACCATTAAAAGCATAAAGAAAAAAAACCCAGCCACTTAGTAGCAGGCAGAATCGACCACTTTCCAATCATAGCTGCTGTGGCCTAGAGGTAGAACTTTTGCCTCACAATCAGGAGGTTGTGAGTTCGATCCTAGGTAGAGGTGCTGCTGGGCTTCAATTTGAAAATAAATAAATAAATAAATAAATAAAGCCAAAAAAAGATGGCGACCACATGCACAGTGCTGGAAGTCACCTTCTGAGCATGCTCAGAAAAAAAAATAAAAAAATTTTTTTTAAAAAAAAAGATGGCGGCCCCCACGGACTGGCAACCACTGGTTCGGATGACATCACTAGCAGGTCGCTACCGGTTCGGGCAAACCGGTCCGAACCCCTGGCCCACACGTGCTCCAGATGGCTACTTTCCACAGGTTGGAGCACCAGAAGATGACAGAATTAGCCATCTTGCTTGCAACTGTGGCGGTGACTTCTAGAGGGCACTCAGTTTGCAAATCTCACTTTTTAATCCCTTTTAATTCCCCACTAACTACTTTTCTAAGCTATAAGACACCTTGGGAATGACAAGTTGGAAAACTCTAGGTGAGTCTGCCTTCAGTCCTGAAAGAAAATTTTAATAAGAAATTTAAGAATCTGAAGAATCTGAAATAAACAGCAAAAGGCTAAATAAGATTTTGATCTTAGAAAATTGTAAATGGACTAAGGATACAAATCAAATTGGAATATTGAGATTTTTACATTCAGGTTTGTGAATTAATTATAAAATAACAAATAGTTTTTCATGGAAAATAGATCCTCTTTTGATTTTTACAAGATACAACATAAATAAATAATTTTATAATTTCAAAAACTGGACACTAGAGGGGACTAAAGATTTTAGGTAGAGGAAAGGTATATAGGCCTGTAAGATGGTGCAAAATGTTATGACAATAAAAATACTGGAGGAAACTTTTGAAGAATGCAATTAGAAAATCGTAGCCACAGTATCAGTTTCACGTCAGTAATGATGTTTGTTTCTCTGAACAATGTCCAAAAGATGTTATTTAAAAATGTCAGATGTAGAACAACTTTTATCTAACACATGGGTGTCAAATTCGATCGCATCACGTAACATATCGTGACGCATCATGACATTTTTTGCCTTTGAGGAGTCAGGGTGGGCGTGGCCTGCACGTGATGCTTCAGGCCTGAGGGTCGCCAGTTTGACAGGCCTGATAACAAGATAGAGATGGTATTGAAAGTGGATTTACAAATGACAGGCCAGGAGAATGACTTAGGAATTGGATTTACAAAAGAAATCACTAGATCTACAAAAGAAAGTAGCTGAAGTTTTAACATTTAAAAGGGAAATACAAATGATAAACCAAGAGAGTGACATGGAATTTTTTTTCCTACTAGATTTACAAAAAAGGCTTTTGAGAGCCTTGAATAAATTGTGTGATGGGACAAAGAAAAAATGAAGAAAAATAAAATCCTGTTTTTGAATAAATTAAAAATTAAGGCTGTTAGAAGTAAAAGGAAGGAATGTAAAGTTGGTTTATTTGATTGGGGTTAAAACGTTGTTATTTCTGATGTACTTTATGGATTTTGTGCTGACACCAAAACTGAAAAGATAATGTTATATGGATTTGCTTATAAATAAAAAATAGGATATGGGAGGAAGAGATCCCTGTTTAACCTTATAAAGGGCGAAGAGTTACTAAATTTGTTGTGATCAAGGTTGGAAATCATTTATTTATATCTTTCTTTTTCTTTGTTATATTCTTTCTTTTTCTCTCATTCTCTTGTTCTCTCTCTCTCTCTTTTCCTTTCTTTCTTTGCAATTGTTTACTTCTTTCTATTATCTTTTCTTTCTTTAAGGGCTAGATTGTATTAGTTTTTACTATTATAATCAAATACATATATATATTCCGCACAGAACATGTGCATTTGATTATAATCAGATTTTGATTGCAATAGTAAAATTTTCTGAACCTGCTGAATCTGGAAAACAACGTACACGAGAGATACCACTAGATACATTTTAGGAAGTTTTATTAGGATTCTTGTCAAAGAGATTACTTCTTAATCTTCTTGTCACTTTTTAGTTCGCCGAGCTTAAATAGCTTGAATATCCTTTTCTGCAACCTTTCCAGCCTGGTATCTTCCAAACATCTCAGTCCCTAACACAAAGAACATCCAGGTGCTATGCTTTACTACTGTTAGTTGTCTGAGTGATTGTCCTAACAAATTTAAAAGATGCTAGACTCTGCAAGACTGCTTTAGTACAATGGTGGCTGAAATTCTGGGAAAGTAGTCTCAAATATACCTGGAGGGCTCCAGTTGGGAAAGGTTGCTTTGCTGGATGTGGTTCACCTAGCACATTATACTTTCTAGACATGCAAAAAAGCAGTAGAACACCTGCTGGTCATTAGAAGATGTACAAAACAGGCTTCTTATGTTTGAGGCAAGCCTGGCCATGCTGTGAAGAAAAGAATGGGGTCTTTGCCAAAGATTGCGTGTGTTTTCTGCCACAATCGTACTGTGTACACCCTAGCCTTAAAAGCATGCATAGTATCAGCCTGAGGCTAGGTCTCCCAAATGAATATGTCCCAAACCCTGTTTTAAATCAGAAAGAAGAAGAACTTAATTCCTCTGAGATGCTTCTCCAGAGTTCCGAAACAGCAGGCTCTGTGTTTTGGATTTGTTACCATTCACTCCCTGCTAAACGCCACTGCTTTCTCAAGGGCGTGATCCAACTCATATGGAGGTAGGCAGGCATTCTTCTCTGACTCAAAAGCTTTGGCTCCTGATCAAAGAATTTGCCTAAAGAAGAAAGGGCCCCCAATAAAAATGGCTTTGAAAGGAGAGGGACAAAAGGGCAGACATATACCTGCAGCTGTTCCTCCTTCCCCCTCCCCTGGGACTTTATAGCTTGTTCACTCAGCGCATTCAGTAAATGAGTCTAATTGCTGAACAGTCGCATAGCCTTCAAATGTGGGGCTAGACCTGAAACAAGATTTCCTAAGTACTTCAGCAACTTGTAAATGTTTAGAGGGTCAGGCCTACCAACAAGAAGGCAACTGTAATTCCACGTAATATCCGGTACATCTAAATTAATTCTGTGAGAATCTATCTATCTATCTATCTATCTATCTATCTATCTATCTATCTATCTATCTATCTATCTATCTATCTATCTATCTATCTATCTATCTATCTATCTATCTATCTATCTATCTATCTATCTATCTATCTATCTATCTATCTACCTACCTACCTACCTACCTACCTACCTACCTACCTACCATCTCTCTCTCTCTCTCTCTCTCTCTCTCTCCACTCTCTCTCTCTCTCTCTCTCTCTCTCTCTCTCTCTCTCTCTCTCTCTCTGTCTCTCTCTCTCTCTCTCTCCCCACACACACACATTTCAAGGAGGTCAGGATGGCATTTATGAATTTACATATACCCCAACTATCTGACATACTACCTCACAACAGCAGGCCTATTTCACTGTCAGAGCTCCTCAAGATCCTGCTATCAAAATCCACTTTTGGTGAAAGAGTGCTGAATTGATTGTATGGTTTTCATTCTTCTTCTTCTTCTTTTTTTAAATAGACAGAAAAATAGACACAGAAAGTTTCTGAATAGCATAGGGTTTCTCTTTTATTATACAGAATTCAAATCCCACAAAATTAAAATGTTTAAAATGTTACAAGTATAAAAAAAGTCCTTTTTTTTTCTTATTTTCTTATTTCTTTTTAATGTACAATTGTGGAATCAAGTTTCCGTCTACCCTCACAAGAGCCCAATGAAGCAAGTTAAACTTTGAGAGAACATTGCATGGCAAACTTTGAATTTGAAATAAGTCTTTGTCTCTCTCAAGTATTGGTTTCATCATCTGGAGACATATATGAAACACTTATAATGTAAGGTCATGTTTGCAATGTGAGATGATTTTACTCTTCCATACATGGCAATAATTACATAAAATAAAGGTTGAAGTTTTTTTTGGGGGGGGGGTGTTGTTTGGAGGGATTAGGCACAATATAGGGGGATTACAAATGGATCATGTTGAGTCCTACTGCCCTCTGTTGGATTACCAAATCAATACCAACCCAATTGTTCTCGCCAAAAGTGAATTGCAAACCATTTTCAGTGGTGGAGAGTTAGCCTCTCCAAAGGAGAAGCAGAGGAAAAATGCTCTCCTCCAATGCAGAAGTGGAGAAAAAAAAATCTCTTTGAGGTGACTGCTTAGCTGCCAGAATAGATTGACAGCTGCCTGTTTGCAATCATCTTGGTGTGAGTAAAAGTGGGAACTTTCTAAAATACATGCAGGATTTTCCTCAGGTGAATTACACATTGTTAGTGGACTATTGCAAACTATGAATGAATAAACCATAGTAATTTCATAATTTCATCCACAAGAAGTCTTTATTATAGGGTCATTGGTTTTTATGAATATTGTGACCATTCTGACCTGACCCCATTTTTTCCCCTTTTTCTTTTCTTAAAAACCTTCTGGTGGTTTTCTGAGCAAGTTACCCTACTCTTATGTAGCATGAGGGATTCCTCTTTTTAACACTGAGACACTGTAGACTCTTACTAGAATTAAAAAATGTGACAAGCAACTGAACACGGCTGATTGTCAGAGTAATCACTTCATTTATATACAATAATGTTTGTTCCAAACATTTGGGATGAGGCTGTAATTTTAGCATAATGGGCAAACTCTGTCCCACACTTCAGCAGGGCTGATCAGAATAGATCAGAATAGAGCTGGAAGGGACCTTGGAGGTCTTCTAGTCCAACCCCCTGCTCAAGCAGGAGACCCTATACTGTTTCAGGCAAATGACTGTCCAGTCTCTTCTTAAAAACTGCCAGTGATGAAGCACCCACAACTTCTGAAGGCAAGCTGCTCCACTGATTAATTGTCCTCACTGTTAAGAAGTTTCTCTTTCATTCCAGGTTGCTTCTCTCCTTGATTAGTTTCCATCCATTGTTTCTTGTCTTGCCCTTCTGGTGCTTTGGAAAATAAGTTGACTCCCTCCTCTTTGTGGCAACCCCTCAAATACTGGCGCACTGCTATCATGCTTCCACTAATCAACATTTGTTTATGAACATCTTTGTCTGAACTGTCTTCTACCTCCACCTGATTTCCAAGCCAATTTGTTTCTTATTTGATCTTCAGAAGCTTGCAAAATAATGTCAAGAGCAATGGGGAAGAAACAAGCTTTGTTTTATTCTTTTAAAAAAAGCATCTCTGTTGAACATTCTTTACTGGAACTGTGATGCAGCTTGCAGAAAGAAATATGAATACAAAAGCATTCTGGAATGCAGACTTCATGCCACCATTTGTCTGGGCTGTAATCTGAGAGTTGCAACATGTGTGAGAACTAACAAAGAGCCACAGCCAAATGTCACCTTTGCCCACTAGAGGATTGGACATTGCGGGATCTGTTAACACATGCCTGGTAGAAGATATTGTCCACATGAGGCTGGTTCAGTCTCGGGCCCATTAAGTCAAACATAGCCTATAGTCTGTGGATTTTCTTTGGTATAAGAAACGTACTTGTATAAATCTACTCTAAATATAAAAATGTCCCATTAAAGCAGTCTCCCAGAATTCCAAATCCAGTAGACTGATTCCCATTATATCCCCAGTGGACTTATGGATCTTGTAGTCTAATACATCTAGAACATGGGTGTCAAACTTGATCGCGTCACATGATGTATCGTGATGTATTGTGAAGTTTTTTGCCTTTGCGGAGCCAGGGTGGGCGTGGCCTGCACATGACGCATCCGGCCCATGGGCCACCAGTTTGACAGGCCTGATCTAGAAGGTGCCATATTGGGGAAATTTGCCTTGCTTCATTGCATGACTCTAAACAGATATATTTACATGAGTCATAATTAAGATTTAACATGGTTAACACTTCTGTTCATTCTCTCCATTCATTTGTACTATAGTGCAATGAGAAAGGTTATTTTTAGTGGATCTGCAGTTAAAGCTGTTTGTGAATTTCTTGGTGCTTAGCTTGTAGCCCTGGCATTTTAAACAGCTCCCTAAAAGCTAGTGTGCGGACTCCAGAAAAAAAGTTGCCAGAAATTATAACTTTTAATTTAAATAGGGTATTGCTTATATAGCCCTTGGCATGAAAAAGAACTGTATTCTATATTGCCATATAGAAACATGTGTGTTGCATTACATCCAAGATGTTCAGGATAATTTTTTCCTTTAATAAAGAATTACCAGAAAATTAGAATAGTCCATGCAAACAATTCATTCCAATGTTTTATGCTAGTTTTGGGGACAATAAGGTCTGCAATTATATTCTTAGACAGTCTCAGTGTTATTCTGAGGATCTTGCTTTTGATTACCAAATCATAACTACCAGGCTTCATACAAATTAGTGCTTGAATTAGATGGTTTTCAGATCTGAAGTCCTCATCAAACAAGAGCAGGTATCAAGCAGAATGGCCACAAGCTTCAGGCCTGACTCCTTTGATCCTTACCTTTATATCTATATATATCTATATATATCTATATATATCTATATATATCTATATATATCTATATATATCTATATCTATATCTATATCTATATATCTATATCTATATCTATATCTATATCTATATCTATATCTATATCTATATCTATATCTATATCCATCTATCTATCTATCTATCTATCTATCTATCTATCTATCTATCTATATAAATTTTTTACTGATAAATAACTGGTTTGTCGTTAATGCGACTGTCTGAGGGCCCCTGGAGTGGGGCTGAAAGGCAAAAGGAAGCAGTATGCTCTCTCCCATATTTGGGTATACCAGGTGATCTTGAGAAAAAACATATATATATATATAATTGGGCAAATTAGCTAATATTCTAGAACAGTGTTTCTCAACTCTGACAACTTTATGATGCATGGATTTGCTGATAAAGTGGTTGGAGAATTCTGGGAATTGAAGTCCACATATTTTCACTTAAAAAACAAAAATCAGATGGATAGGATGAGAACTTAGCCACAGTACTTGTGCAAAGGTCTTGGAGTAGTAATTGATTAGGAATTGAATATGGCTCAGTATATAAAAAGATAAAAGTAATTTGAGGTTATATAAATGCAGTTTCCATTTCCAAATCATGGGAAATTTTTAGTAGTTCTGCTTACTCCATACTGAGCAGACCTCACCTTGAGTATTTCAGAGGAGCTGGAATAGGATCAGAGGAGGGCAAGAAGATGATTGAATGATTAGAAATTATATTCTATGAAAAGAGATAAGAGAAACTGGGCCTGTTTAGCCTTGAGAAGAAAAGACCGAGAGCAAATATGATAGTGCTCTTCAGTTTCAGGAATGTGTTAGAGCCTGTTTAGGAGACAAAAATCTTTAGCATGTAACTGATTAACGTCTTATCAGTTTCAGGCAGCACCACAAGCCTGTGGGAGGGTAAAAGGTAAAGGTTCCCCTGCACATGCGTGCTAGTCGTTTCCGGCTCTAGTAGGGGCGTTGCTCATCTCCCGTTTCTAAGCTGAGGAGTCAGCGCTGTCTGAAGACGTCTCCATGGTCATGTGGCCGGCATGACTAAACGCCGAAGGCGCATGGAGCGCTGTTACCTTCCCACCAAGGTGGTCCCTATTTTTCTACTTGCATTTCTTACGTGCTTTCGAACTGCTAGGTTGGCAGAAGCTGGGACAAGTAACGGGAGCTCACTCTGTTATGCGGTGCTAGGGATTCGAACCGCTGAACTGCCGACCTTCTGATCGACAAGCTTAGCGTCTTAGCCACTGAGTCACCACGTCCCTGGGGGAGGGTATTAGTCAACTAATTAAAACCACTGAGTGGCTGCTTGTTAACTTGTGGTTAGTGCTTATTAGGGAAGCATGGTGCCGTAGAGAAAAGCCATATAGTCAAACATTGACTATATTTAACTATAAGGCTATGCCTGCCAGATGAAGGACATGAGGATAAAAAGGAGGATATGTCCTCCTTTTGCTGGAGGTCTCCAAACCCTATCTCAGAATAGTAGGTCAGAATTTTTACTTAGCAGTAGGCAGGAAGTATGTTGATAGATGATATGCAGTCATTAAGAAGACCAAGCATTCAAGGCAATAGAATGAACAAACTAGTATCATTCTGCCCATGGTTTGTCTCTTACAGTTTATAAATCAGAAAAACCAGAGTAACAAAACAGGCTAGGATTCCTCATTACTGTGATACAATAATTATACAGTGGTTGAGTTGTTTTGGTTTGTTAGCTGTGGCCATTGTTAGGAAGAACTAGTGAATCTGATTTGAGCAACCCATACTAATATATTGATTGATAACTTGTTCCATGCCAAAAAAAAAAAAAAGACCTTTGCATTTCCCTATAAGCCATGTTCCAACACTATAATGATCTAACTTCAACCTAGTGCAATTTAAAACAAGATAATTAAACCATCTGGGCCCCCCAATATTATTGCAGAGTTATTCATCATCTTATTTATTTATCTTTTGACTTTTTTTTGACAATAATTTCTATTTTAACACAAATATCACGCTGTTTTATGACATCTGTAATTTAAAAAGATCACAAGGGCATAAACAATGCAATGAACAAAACAAAACCTATAAAAAAGTTATAACACAATACATTAACAATTATTAGAGTATACAGTAATTAAATTGTCAAGGAAATCAGGCAAAAGCATGGGCAAACAGATAAAATTTTAATTAAGATTACATCCTGGGAATATGCCTAGATTAATCTATATTGTGGCTGTCAGTACCAAAGCTGTTCTTTTCCACATCACTGCTAAATGACATCACTAAACAGTAGCACAGTTAGCAAAATCTCTCAATGGAAAACAAGGCTCACACGGATGAAGGCAGCTTTATTAGATTATCCAGCCCCAAGCTGCTAAGGTTATTATCTCCAAAATAGCTTAATGGGCCATCCATGCAGAACTGCCATCATAGAACTCTGCAGCTACTTCAGTCTATACTGCTTTCAGCTGTTGGACTACTATTGCTCTTTAGGTTGGCTGCTACTTCAGTGATAGAAATAGTGTTTGTATATTTTAGGTAACTGTATTATTCCAGGAAAGGATCTAAAAAAATAGCTTTAGGGAAGACTTATTATGCATGCCCTTCATATTATGCTTTTCTCATTTAAAACTAAAGGAAAAATTATATCTTATTGTTTTCCCTAGATGTACAGTGGAGAGATCTGGCAGAGCGGGCATACTCCAGGTTCCCTTGGTAAAGTGGTGTCACTTGGTGGGTCCTAGGAACTGTGTCTTCTCTTTAAAACAGGGGTCCCCAACCCCTGGGCCATGCCCATTCGGAACTGGGCTGCGGAAGTGGCATGTGAACATACACACTCACGTTCCATTTGTGCAAGTGGCAGGCGTGTGTGCAAAGCTGAAAAGGATGGGGAACGCTGCTTTACAACACTTGTCCTATGGAACAGAACCCCAAGATTTGGAGGGCCTCAACTCTAGTGGCTTTTCAGAGCTGTGAAGACCTGTCTCTTCCCCCAGGCATTGGGACTGGGAAATTAGTGGTATTTATGTGTTTGCCATGTTAATAAGATGACAGGGCCTCAACTTGGGTTTTTTAAAATTAATTTTGTCTATTTTGTTTTTATGTTTTGATTGTTGCCCAGAACTCCACTAATTAGGTGGACGGGCATATGAATTTTTTAAACCAACAAATAATATACTACATAATATAGCTGTGCTATATATAAATTTTCTTGCTTTAACAGGTGAACCACCACTTGGGTGATAAGAACCAAGGACCTTGGCCCTTGAGAGAAAGAAAAACCCATCTCTTCTCAACTCTGATTCCAAACAAATGTGAAACTGATTTGTGTGGCAATATAAATGAAATTAATCATAACAGACACTCGCAGCTGGCCAGACCCATGATAAAATCCAGTATAGACAAGTGTGAGTATGCTTGGAGCTAATCAGTAAAAGATTAATTGGCACACTGAGTGCTATGGTAATTAGAGGTGGAGAATATAGGATTTGTTAGGGTTGTCTACTGTCCAACCACTCAGCAGCTCTGTTTGTATGGCATAATTACCTCTGGATTAGTTAACCTTTTTTTTTTTGGTCCACTCATCCAATCTGATGGATGTGCACAGCACACTGACTCTTAAATTAGTAAAAATGGCTGGTTTAGATTAAACGAGTACATTGTTTAGTTTGTGGTCTGGTGTGTTGTGCAAATATACCGATTAGGTTGTTAGTTTGGCGAAAATGTTTCCAAGTTATTGTATCATTTCCCCTTTCTTCTATTAAAGAATGGGGAGAGGCAGTCGATCAAGACAATCTGAAATCATTAGCCTTGCTGATGTATCCACAGACTGGCCACACCCTCCCTCTCACACTCTGGAGCCTGGTTGTGAAGGGCTAAGGTCCTCAGGCACATGAATCTGATTGTGCCATAGTATGTGGGTGGTATGCGTCTTATATTTCCTATGCTCTATTAATTTGGACAAAAACAAAGAGTGGCTCCAGAGTATCTCTGGAACAAGACAAGGGAGTCGTGAGGGAGTAGTCAGCTCAGATTGTAAATTGGAGAACTAAAAATCGCCACTGACAATTGAAGAGTTAGGACAGGTTAACCCTTCTGGTCCTTGTATAATTTGGGGATTAGAAATAAACATGTTTCTGCTTTTCTGGATTTGTATGTTTATGCCAGTTCTTCTTGATTCACACTGATTAATCATTGTTTCAATTTTTCATGGTTCCCTCTGAAATGAGAAGAATTCATAGTTACAGATTATGAATCTAAGCAAGCAATTATTTTAACTACTTTTGTACTAATAATAGGAAAAACAAGAGACGGTTTGAACTAAATTAGTTTCCAAATGGAATTTGGAACTGCTTTGTGAAAATGTCACTGGGGAAAAAAAAGTTTGATTTGAATTATAAAAACCATACTTTAACTTACACATGTAAATAAGTGTTTCAGTTGCTGGAATTTATTTCCGGATACATAAGAATACAGTCTTAATGGAATTTTTGTCCTGCTACCAACTTATTATAGCAATAGCACTTAGATTTATATACTGCTTTACAGTGCTTTACAGCCCTCTCCAAGCGGTTGACAGAGTCAGCATATTGCCCCCAACAATCTGGGTCCTCATTTTACCCACCTCGGAAGGATGGAAGGCTGAGTCAACCTTGAGCCTGGTGAGATTTGAACTGCCAAATTGCAGGCAGCCGGCAGTCAGCAGAAGTAGCCTGCAGTACTGCACTTTAACCACTGCGCCACCGTGGCTCGTCTAAAATGCTCGTTTCCCTGAAAAATGTATTCAAAATTTTGAAATTAACTGGCAATTATGCCATTTCATGATTTAATTCAGTTCTATTGGTCTCTCTTTATTTTCTTTATTTTCAGAAAAAATGAAAAATAATATTGAATATGAGACATCATGAAGTAGAGTCATATCATCAAGACACTTATCACTGACTTAAATTTCTCCATGATAAAAACGCTGGAAGAAGCCTGGAAAAAAATGGGACATGAAAAATTCAAACAAAGAACATTACTGGGCATGGATCCGGGGAGGGGTGGGGTGGGGCTTCTACAGGAAAGTGCCATCTTGATAATGAGTGAATACTGGGGGAAAAAAGGTACTGTGGTCATGGATTTTAGACAGAACACTATACTAGTGGCATCTATGAATGGGGAAATGCTATTTCAAAGCTAACATAAAATGTTAACATATTGCCACTTCGTATTAAGAGGGGCACTTTGTTTTCTTATTGGAGGCGACTCCCCTCCCCACTTTGGGAGAATATAGTAGCCACATTTGCAAAAAAAGAGCCTAAATACAGAATTGCTAAGACACTAGGAGCGTGGGACAGTGTGAAGGTTGCCACCATGATCAACATAAAATGCGTGAAGAGGAGTTAGCAAATTGTCTTCTTCCATTTTTGTGAAGGGGAGGGAAGAATAGTATATGTAAGCAGGTACAGTTATTCATTGCAAGTGAGCACTAATTGGTTGATAGTGTTTTTGTGTTGATAGTTTCTTCTGTTCAGCTATTAGTGAAACGAGCACGTGCTGATTGGCAGGCAGTTATCTACTCCAGAATTGCAGATATATAACTATACATTATTATGCCTGAATGGATATGAAACTGCCCACAATTGACTGAACTTGAATTCAGGAGGGTTCAGAAGAGCCTTTATTATTCTGTTAACTTTAATAACCAGTTTTTTTTCATGAAGTTAATCACCCAACACTCCCATGTACATTCAATTACATGGCCCAGGTTGGAAATAATTGTTTAAAACAGTGCCTTAATTTGCAAACGGACAGAAGATAAAATCTTAATTTAACTTTTGAACTGCAAAGTGTACTTTTTTCTATGTACCTATCTAGCTGTTCTTATCTTCAGCCATATTGATTCAATCAAGTTAGATTATCTAAAATAAACCCACCGTCTCTTCTCTCTCTGCATTTTTACTACAGACTTATATAACGGTTGTGCTTCTAAAGTGCTAGAAATCTTTTAATAAAACTCTTTATTAGAATCTGATTTTGAGACAATGATATCCCAGGAGGTTAGATTAACTTTGTACTTGGAAAAACAAATGTACAACACTCTTACAATGACTGTCAGGGCATTTTCATTTCATTTCATTTCATTCTATTTATGGTCATAGACCTAAATATAGAAAGAAAAACAAAGAAAAATAATGTTTTTGTGTTATTGTTTAAAAGCTGACCAAAATAAAAGTAAACCATCCGGAAGCAATTAGTATTTTTTTTTAAACTGAAGGAAAAAATGATTCTCTTGCTGGATCAGAATTTCTGATTTTAAAAGCAGCAAAACAATTTTTTTGTTCTGTCAGAGAAGTAAGATTGTACTGATTGGTCACATAGTTGGACATAAAAAATGTTCCATGTGTCCTGGGAAGTTGTCTAAAAGTGGTATAATATATCTGTTCCAAGGGTGGGTTCTAACTTACCTTGCTGGTGGTTCGCTTCCTCCCGTGCCACGTGGCCACGCTGCGTGGCCGCACACGAGCGCATGTGCAGTGCTGAAAAATAAAAAAAAATCCAAAAAAAGCCAAAAACAAGATGGCGATGCATGCGCAGTGCCGGAAACTCGGCTTCTGCGCATGTGCAGAAGAAAAAAAAATTAAAAAAAATACCCCCCCCCCAC
>QLTV01004097.1:2484637-2521034 GCA_003457575.1 Thermophis baileyi
TCTTTCTTCCCTTCCTCCTTCGAGAAGTGACTCACTCTTTCCAACTCTCGCCAGTTCTCCCTCCAACATTTTGAAGTGGAAAAAAGGGAACAGCGCAAAAAAAAAAAAAAAAAAAAAAAAAAAAAAAACCCCCCCCCCCATTTTTTTTTCAAAAATAAAATAAAATAAATCCCCCCCAAAAATGGCAGCGCCCACGGACCGGCACCGACCGAACCGGCTCCGTGATGTCACCATGACATCACCAGCGGGTCGCTATGGGTTCGGGTGAACCGGTCCGGAACCCACCTCTGATCTGTTCTTAATATCTTTGTAGTAATAAAACATGGCTTAGGGATTCTCCTCTGTCCCATCCACAGGATATAATTAGTCATTATAAGGGGCTCGTTTAAATTTCTCTTCCATGAATTTCACAGATTTAAGGTCAACAAAGCAGTGGTGGGATTCAAAATTTTTTACTACCGGTTCTGTGGGCGTGGCTTGGTGTGTGTGGCGTGGCTTGGTGGGCATGGCTTGGTGGGTGTGGCTTGGGCGTGGCAGGGGAAGGATACTGTAAAATCTCCATTCCCACCCCACTCCAGAGGAAGGATATTGTAAAATCTCCATTCCCTCTCCATTCCCTCCTCACTCCAGGGGAAGGTTACTGCAAAATCCCCATTTCCTCCCGATCAGCTGGGACTCGGGAGGCAGAGAATAGATGGGGGTGGGGCCAGTCAGAGGTGGTATTTACCAGTTCTCCAAACTACTCAAAATTTCCGCTACCGGTTCTCCAGAACTGGTCAGAACCTGCTGAAACCCACCTCTGCAACAAAGGCTGCATACAGATCTTGTCTGTGGCAGGATGGGTAAAATAAAGACATGGTCTAAAGATCTTAGTGTAAAGTTGACCTGTTCATCGTGGATAATCTGTTCTGAATCCAGCCAATTTACTAGTTTATAATTAGAGTACCTTGCATAAACTTTATTAATTAAATACAATTGGGTAATTGGGTTTTCTGGGGTATCCCTTCTCCCTGTCAAGTCTTATTAGTGGGATGTATATAGAATTATAGAGTTTTAAAAGAAGAAGGAAACTTGGAAAAAAAAATCTAGACTAACTTCATTCCTGATAGGTGGCCATCCACCCTCTACTTAAAATCTTGTAATAATTAACTGAAGCTAATTGGAATTAATTAATTGCTCAGATCATGGTCACGTGTAACATTATGCACACAAAATGGGATAAGTTTAAAATATATTAGATAACAGCTTCCTTTCTTTCTTTTTCATTTTCCTACCAGGGAATGGGATTCTAGAGTTAATTGCAAAATATAGCAAAACCGTTTTAAGAAAGAAATATAAGTAATGTGCATGAAAAATTACATCTTTTATTCAGAGAGCTATGGAAACATTTTTGGATTTTGGAAACTGGAAATTTAGTGACGCCATCTTTCATGATCAGTACTACAGATTGTCAAATCCTCATGCCAGACACAGCATCAAGACCTCACAGCAGGGCATTGTCATGGAAGCAAGAATTACACAGACTTCAGTAAGGTGTTTTAATGCAAAGGTTAGGGATAAAGTAAAGAAGCTTGGAAACTGCATTAAGATCCTCTAGGCCTTTTTCTTCAGGACAGAGTTCCTTTCAACATTTTGAACCTCTTCTCTCCAGGCTATTTGCAAGTCGGACTGACCTGCCATTTATGAGACAAATGGCTAACAAACTCATCTCCCATCTGTGCAGTATTTATGTCTAGCATTTCTCCCAGTTCTTTCTCAGCCTCCTTACAAATAGGGTACATACTATTTGTATGTACTCATCACAAATATGGATTCTTTCTACATCTTTGTGAAGGAGAGTTGCCTAGTCTTAGATGCACAAGTCAGATTTTCCCCAGGCACAAGCTGCATATCAGAAATAGGAAAAGGAAACACGTAACTTGGTTTCCCTGAGACCCTGATTAAAGGTTGGGATCTAGAAGATGATGGAAAATTAATTGGAATTTTAGTTTTGGAATCCATTTATTTCTAAGGAATAGATAAGCAAGTCTAGCCAACCCCCCCCCCCAAAAAAACCCCTTGGATTAGAATGATGCTAATTAAGCTCTTTCACACCCCAGGGTCAAGATGATATCTCCTTGGACAGGGGTCAGCAACCCACGACTCTGGAGCCGCATGTGGCTCTTTCATTCCTCTGCTGCGGCTCCCTGTCGCTCAAAATATGCGTCACAGCTGCCAATGTGCGACACCCACTGACACACAATTTATTAAGCTTTTCGACCCCCAGTAGGCCAACCATGGTTAAATCCAAGAAAAGAAAAGTTTCAGAAAAAAACAGAATCTTTAATTCAACTATATATGCTAGTTTTGTGGCCGCTCAGGAAATAGTCAGGCACAGGAAGAGTTTTGTGGCTCCCGGTGTTTTCTTTTCTGTGGGAAATAGGTCCAAATGGCTCTCTGAGTGTTTAAGGTTGCCGACCCTGTCCTTGGAAGATACAGTAAGTGGTGGCAGCAGTAACTGCCAAGCAACTACCCAAAGAAAGAGATGGACCATTGTGTGTAAACCAAGAGGGACATTTCTACTACAGGACTCCTGTACATACAAGCCATCATACTACATTAGTACCGATTATTTTATTGCTTAAAATACAGGTTTTCAGCCATCTGATGCTGATAGACAAATTGGGGATTTTGAAAACATATTACAGGTATTATTTCAAAATAGCTGCTATTTTGGCTTATCTATTCATACAGTGGCTGTTGTGGGAACATACTAATCATTTGCAAAGAATTACTTTATTTGACTGCTATTTGCTACATTTTTTAAACTTCCTCCTATGCATCCAGAAGAAATATCTTTATTACTTCTGCTTAGCTTTGTCTGCTTTCTGGATATGTTGGCTTACTTCCAAACTAAGTCTTGCACTGAAGCTAGCTACAAATTTTATTTTCTAATGTAGTTTAGGGACAGTTTTCAAAAAAAAAAAAACTTCTTATAAATGAATATGAGAGTGCTGGCTCACTTTGTGATTAGTCAAAAGCAAAATCTCCTTCCATTTGAGTTTGACACCTGATCACTTCATAGACACATCAATGTAATTTTCTTGGTAACAATACAGAAATATTTTATCACTGCCTTCTTCAAAGATGTTTTTAGACCTCCCAAATCAGGATATAGCCCAGAAAGTTTCTTGTAATCACTTATCCAAGTACTGATCAATTCCAATGCAGTTTAGCTTTGTCAAGATCAGCCAAATGCTGTCATCTAATCTCAAATATCTACCAATTAGAACTAAACAAAATGAGAAACATTTGGGACTTGACTAAGCTTACCGGCCTACATGCTGCAGTTCTTTCCAGTCCCTTATATATACTTTCTAGGATTACATTTTCTGACATTTTACAGGCCTACTGTTTTGCACAACGTACTTTTGGTACAATACTGTTGGATTTTATCTTCAGAATGGTGGAAGACATAATTATATATGTCTTGGGTTCCTTCTGAGTTTTCTGTTCTCTGTTCCTCTGTAGCTGAGTGTAATTTAGATTTTATTCTCTTTCTTGCACAATCATAAGAAACTCCCCCTCCCCAATTCCCTTCTGTGCAGACAAATGTGATCCTACAGAACGATGAGCATTTTGATGGCAGCCCCATAGAACTTACTACCACTGCTGAGATGGTTTGGGGATTGAGAGGTCTTGCCTCCTGCCCTTGGAGATTTGGGTGGCTTTGATGAGGAGGAGGCATTGTGTAGTTTGCGTGGGACGAGTTCTCTGCCTTCATCCTAGCAGTTAGGCTGTTGCCGCACGTTGAATAGGTCCTGTACTTGGCAAGAACGATTGTTATTGTTGGGTTATAATAGAGTTGCCAAGGATTTGTAGCAGCGGCTGTCGGTTATGTTAGCCTTTGTGTGTGGCTTTTTTTCCCTTTCCCTTTTTCTTTTTGCTTCCTTCTTTGCTGCCAGAGTATTTAAGATCACGATGACTATATTGTATTGGCATTGTTACTGAACTGATTACTTCACTTCCAAATGAATGAATGCAGGCTTTTAAAACAAAATTTTAAAAGCTTCATTACACATTTCACTACAGTTTCTGTTTTTAGTAGCAGGCTTGGAAACTTCGACGCAATGTATGACTAGTGCGTTGGAGCATACTGGGGAGATCCAGATTCAATTCCTAATTTATCCATGAAGCTGTTAAATGATCTTAAACTAGTCACTCTCTCAACCCTGTCTTCCTCAGACGGGGTTGTGTGGATAGACGAGGCTCAGTTATAAAAGTGGTGGGACCGTGATTGTGCAGTCATCATACTGAGGTGGTGTTGTTTTTTACTCTGTTCAGCAGACACTGCGGCTTGAAGAAACCCAAACCTCAATTGATATCCTGGGACAGGAGCAAGTTAATTTAGCCCTTTGTCCTGCTAAATTCCAACAGAAGAACCTATTTCTCTTGAATCTGTGATTGGCGTTTTGAACATTCCTGCTACAATTCCCTTAGGAATGTTTTTTTTTTTTTAGTAACAGGTATATCATTCTTTTTTCTTTTGTGTGAAATGCAGCAAGCATCATGATGGATTGGAGTGGATGCTATGCAAAACTCTTCCCATGTAATGAGGCTCTAGACCCTGAAATATTTTGTCTGCCAAGCTCCGGGGTCACACTTACACCTATTTGTGACCCAGGCACCAGCAATCCCTGCTTTATATGGCTCTTCAGTGCAAGGCAAATGGATGAGATCAGAGGTTTGTCAGCCTGCAGCTGAAACAGCTGAACAGTGGGATTAGCACATTAGGGTCTTCGGGAATGGGAGGCTGACCAAGCGAGATTAAAGCTTTGGCCAGCGGTAGCCATCGCATCCATCCAACTCTGTAAGTCGATGTCTGTTATCTTGGTAGAAGGAAGAATGCCAGTCAACAACTTTTGGTAGAGATAAAATGATAAGCATAGGGCAGAGTTGCTATGAGAAGAATGAATGGAAGGCAGGAGGCAAGTTGTGGGGAGGGAAAGTCAAGCTGTTTGATAGTTGCTGCTGCTTCTCTACAAAGGTGAGAAGCTATCATTTCTCAGACAGACTTTTAAAGGGTGTTTTAGAGCAGATTTCAGGTTTGGATTTGGGCTTGAAATACGAGGTTTAGTAACATTGCTATTTGCTAAAAGAGGGACTCTGTGCTGCCACTTTTGCCAAATGGATTCTTGAACCTGACCTGGGAGATTTGGGATCAGGGGCTTTCTTATATCAAGAATGACTCATCTGCCAGATTGCTACTACCCCTGTGACAGCAGTAAAGGAACATAAGGTTGGTCACTATCACCGAGTTGCCCAAATAGGAAAGATATTAGTATTGAATGGCTTTGGGTCTAGAGTAGCAAATCCCTCCCATCAACCCACAGAAAATAAAATTTTAAAAAAGGAACATGGCATTTTTAAATCAAGCATCTTGGCCAGGTAATAGTCTTCCCAGTGGTCGCCCCCATTTTACTAAATACACTGACCCTAGATGCACAGATGGTCCTTATTTCGTGAGTAACAGTCAAAGCAGTGATGTTCCCACAAGGGTTTGACTATTAAAGTAAGTGAATGGGGCCTTTAATGCATTGAGTTTCGTTGTTATTTTTTATTATTTGCATTTTATGCATTTTTGGATCTTGATTGTTCCCCACTCAGGACATTACAATTAAAGCAGGTTATAAATATTGTAAAATAAATATGTAAATAAAATTATATTTAGAATGAGAGATATTTTGGGGGATAGTTGCCTCCTTGGAAATACCTGGCAGATTGAGATTAACTGCTTAGCCCTAGATTGAAAATTATTTATTTGCTGGTTTTCTCAATTTATCAAATGCTTCCTTGACTGTATATTTCCCTACTAAAGGGATCTAATAATAAAGATATATTAAGCAATTGTTTGTTTATTTTATTTTTATTTTGCTATTCTTCTGAGAGCTCAAGGTGATATTAGATTAGATTAGATTAGATTAGATTAGATTAGATTAGATTGGATTGGATTGGATTGGATTGGATTGGATTAGATTAAATTAGATTAGATGATAGACAGACAGACAGACAGACAGACAGACAGACAGACAGGGGTCTCCCCTAACTTTATCCCTATGATAAGCCTGTGACGTAATAAGAAAAGTGTGATAAATTTCAAATTCTGTGAATTCTGTATCAACTGCGGACACGAATTAGATGTTCCTAATCCAAGTTTAATATCTGAACCAATACACTGTACTGGCTTTCAGAAGAATTTCCACTCTGCTTGACTAGAACTTGGACATTAAACTTTTCTGTATTCTTCTTTGTTTTCAGATTGGCCATCTGCCAAAATATACCAAGACATAATACTAATTCACTTTTGGGGTGGGAATTCAAAAGGATCTTTACTGTTATCAATTAAAAATACTATTCTGGATTACATTGTCAGGCAAATATTTGGCAGATACTATGGTTTGTTGAAAATAACTGAATATAGAGTAGGAAAATATTCCTGGCAACAAGTATCTTTGGGTATGTGGGTTCACTGAGAATTTTATTAGAATGCCATTATACATAAGCTATATAATGTGTATTATAGTGCAACTATTTCAAAGTGGTATTGAAATCATCTCAAATAACTTTGAAGGCTAGGATAGAATGAATGATGCAAGAAGAAGTATCGACTAGACATTAATTTATCAAAGCCCAAAATAATTATATTGGACAGGAAAAGTGGAGCAAATAATTGTAAGTTGAAAGCAAATGGTGAATTTGAGGAAAGAGACGGATTTGTGTATTTTGTAAATCCAGATACAACAGTTATTAAAAATGGGAAAATGAAAACGAGCTGGATATGTGAGAAGAAGCAAAAATACCATAGGGCTGTTGACTGCAGTAGGAAGATTAAGCAAACATTCTTAAAATATGTGTGTGTCAAAAAAGGAAAAAGAAAAGAAAAAAAACGATGAGGTGGCACTTCCCTATTCAAGACTGGGAGGCAATCTGAGGGATGTATTGTATTGTATTGTATTGTATTGTATTTTGTATTGTATTGTATTGTATTGTATTGTATTGTATTGTATTGTATTGTATTGTATTGTATTGTATTGTATTGTATTGTATTGTATTGTTTATTCTTCATATTTCTTAACTGCCTATCCTACTCGGAACAGTTCCTAATCAAGTATCAAGTGGCAATTGAAGCGAAAAAGTCCTTTTCATGTACTGCACTACTTTTGCTCATTTCTGGAGCAGAAACCCTCTGGACTGTCACTTGTACCCTAGTCATATCATGAGTGAATTACTACAATATGTTCTATATGGAACTGCCCTTGAAGACACTCAAAATCTACAACTGATTTAGATAGAATGTGTGGTTCAGACAGTAATGGGCATGCTTTGGTAAGCTTATGTATCATCACTGATACATGTTGTTGGTTATCACCTATAAAGTTCTTCATAGCATAAAGCCTGATTTTCTGCCAATTTTTGATCATTTCTGCCTGTCCTGTAAGAATAGGAGCACTTAAAAGTCCCTTTAACTATGAATATAATCTATCAGCATGTTTTTTGTGTTTCTATGGGAGCCCCACATTCCCCTGAAGATTCATGTGTCTTCCACCCTGGTGGTATTAACACTGAAAACCTGGCTCTCCCCCCAGACTTTGGGTTATGGTGGGTACCAAGCAAAACTGAAATTCTGTTCATTTTCTTCATGATGCACATGATCTCTGTTTTTGATGCTGTAAGCTGTCCAGAGTCTTATGTTTGATTGAAGAAATATAGATAGCCCAGGCTGAACTATGGAGTCATTGATGTTCTCTAAATTTGGTTGTTTGCTTGCATATGTTTCATTACCCAACTATGTAACATCATCATTGTAAGTGTGGGGTTGGCTACTGTATACAGTAGCTTGCCTACAAGTGTTGGTGGAGGTGTGGTTTTCCTTGGTAGCTCCTTGATTAGGGTATTTTTTTCCTTCTTGTTTGTCTGGTGTTAAAACTTGCCTATCTGGTTCAGCATGAATATGGTGTTCATGAATGATGGGAACTGTATACACCATAACAGTGATAATAGAGCTTATTCCTCTGTCCTATACTTTGTGAGAGCATAATGAGAAACTGGTGGCCTATACACACTGAGGACCATCTTGACTTGAAATAAACTCGAGAAAGGAACCTGTAGGTTTACTAGAGAAAAAGATCAATGAGTACAATCCAGCCATCATAAACATATGCAAATATGACTGTTTTTAATTATGCACGTTTCTTTCAAATCAGTGGAGCTTAAATATACTCATTTCAGACATGTTTGTTTCTACCCACAATAAACAGAGCTTATTGTAAAGACCATCCTCTGTTCTTTCAGAGTTTCTCACCATTGTCAGTATATGGTTCTTCCTGTGTTGCAATTGTAATATAAGGCAACTCTTTGAAGAAAGAAAGACAAGTTTTAAATGTATGTTTTTTGGAGGTTAAAAAATTAATGCTGTTAATATTACATTATTACAATATTACATTAATATCACTTGGTGTCATTTCTCCATGTTTTTCAGAGATTGATAACCAGACTCCAATGATGGCACTGAGAATTTGGAAGTAGCTTTAATGAATCAGTTTATATCTTAGAATTTCAATCAAAAGTACAAGGTATTATTAAACATAAACAATTAATAAATTTAGTAGCTATGTTTCCTTAGCAATGGCTTTCTAAAATAATAATTACTAGGAACTCTTGATCCTCCGGGGTAAGTTGAGTTGTATAAATAGAAAGGATCTAGCAAGAAATCCTCTTTACATTCCCTCAGAGTTCAAACCCAGTGCATGGATGATAGTGCTGAGAGAGTATTTCTGAACAATGTTTGGACATCTAATCAGATACAAGAAGAATAGGATTCTCTCTCTCTCTCTCTCTCTCTCTCTCTCTCTCCCTCTCCCTCTCCCTCTCCCTCTCCCTCTCCCTCTCTCCCTCTCCCCCCCTCCCTCCCTCTCTCCCTCTCTCCCTCCCTCTCCCTTTCCTTCTCTCTCTCCCTCTCCCAGCCCCAGTACTGAATCTCACTTACATAGTGCTGGTACATTTTAATATTCCCATAATTTTTGATATAAGCTATGGCCAGGGTGCTTATCTGTTATATAAACAGTGAAAACCCACCATTCCTTGTAAAACAAAATTCATTACTTTGGCTTGTCATGCAATGTATTTATTAGAGTCCTTTTCAAACTAAGCTATAGGCCAGGTTTTATACCATCTATTTATTGAGATATTATCTAGATATTTCCATTGTTTAGTAATGACTAACTTGGCTGGCTGAAATAAAAATTTAATGAGTTTTTATTTTTACTTTGTAATTCCTTTTTCTGGCCATCAAGTATGTGTAGCGAATCTAACTTGGGGAAGAAATCAGTCCTTTGTTTAATTTTTTTGGGGGGAATTTTTTTTTAATTTTTTTTCTTCTGCGCATGCGCAGAAGCCGAGTTGCCGGCACTGCGCATGCGCCGCCATCTTGTTTTGGCGTTTTTTGGAATTTTTTTGGAATTTTCAGCACTGCGCAAGCGCACACACGCCCATGAGGCGCACCCACGTGGTGCGGGAGTAAGTGAACCGGTGGCGAGGTAAATTAGAACCCACCCCTGGTTCTCACCGAATAGTTCGAAAACACTGTACAGGTAGTCCTTGACTTATGACCATAATAGAGCCTGCCCATTATGGTCACATATTGCAATGGTCCTTAAGTGAAGCATCTCACTTAGTGACCCTCCATCCCTGCTTTCCCCAATTAAATTGTTAAATGTGCAGGTTGATAAGTTGAGCATGGATTGTCTTAGGGGTGGGGGAGGCCTTGGACAACTAGCATAGCAAGGTCTCACCCATCCCCAAGGCACCTGGTGCTCTGCTCCCTGTTCCCTGGGATTCTCCAGGCCTCGGCCTCTCCAAGCCAGCTACTCAGCCAAGCAAGGGAGCCTAAAGCCCGTCAGCAGAAGCATCTGGCACACAGACAGCAGTTACAGCCCGCAGACCGAGGCCTACTTCCCATCTAGCCATTTGTTTTTCCCAGAGGAGCCTGGTCGATGCAACCCAATGCAATGTGATGCTCAGATTTCTTGCAGAGGCTGCTGGCCTCATGGCAACCTCATAGTATTCTTCTAGCAAGCAGTATTCTTGCGAGACTGTAGGAGGCTGCATTTTTTAGGGAGGCTTCCACAAACTCCACAAACAAGCGGGTTCCTCTGCAAAAAACAAAAATGGTTTTGCTGGATGCTGCTGGGCCCTGAAGCTGGTTGAGGAGCAGGTCAAGTCCTGCAAGTCCCTTGGATGGCTGGATGGGGACTAGGCCTTGGCCTACAGGCTGTGACTGCTCTCTCTGTGTCAGTTGCTTCTGCTCACCGACTTTCGGCTCCCTTGCCTGGCTGAATAGTTGGCTTAGAAAAAGGCCGAGGCCTGGGGAATCCTGAGAAGCAGGCGGAGGCCCTTAGGTGGTCAGATGGGAAGTGGACCTCAGACTATAGGCTGTAACTCAGTAGTGGGTTCTAAAACCCGTTGCTACTGGTTCGCGTGCACGCACGATGCTTCTGCGTATGCGCAGAAGCGTCCCGAGCGGGTGGGCGGAGCCTCCCGCTGCCACCGCTACCAGTTCGCAGAACTGGGCTGAACCGGGAGCAACCCATCGCTGCTGTAACTGTCCACCATGTGCCAGAAGGAAGGAGGGAAAGATGGGTGAAGGGATGGAACAGGGAGGATGGAACAAAGGGAGAAAGGAAGAAACAGGAAGGAAGAGGGAGGGAAAGAAAGGAGTGAGGGAGGAGGAAGGAAAAAGAGAAAGGGAGAGGGTGAGGGTGAGGGCGGGAGCCACTATCTGCTTGCTAAAAGGGGAGGGCAGGGGAGGATGAAAAGAAGGAAGAAGGAAGGAAAGAAGGAAGGAGGGAGGGAGGGAGGGAGGGAGGGAGGAAGAAAGGAAGGAAGGAAGGAAGGAAGGAAGGAAGGAAGGAAGGAAGGAAGGAAGGAAGCAAGCTTTACTAGCTTTCTACAGGGAAATCATTGGGAAAACTGGGAGGAAGTTGACGTTGCTCCCATTGCTGCTGCTTTTTTGCCCACCCATGGTCATTCAGTTTCTGTTTTAGGTAAGGAAATACTTCTGAAATGATGATCCAGTGGGTCACAGGTTGTCTAGTAGGAATTAATTTTGAGAGGGCCATCCATTATAACTTACTACTGAAAACCTCCCTTGTTTTTCTCTTCAATAGAATTTATATCCTGGCATTAATTTAGGGAAAACTGTAATCTGTTACTAAGAAGAACTGGCACTTAATTAGACGGCTAAGCTAATTTATAATTGTTAACTTTTATTTGGCAGTACTTAACTGAAAAACTACACTCATTGACTTCAGTAAGAACTGAAATGTTGCTGTGAACTCCACCATAAAATAATGCATAGACAAGGGATTTTTATTTCTAGAGCTGTGAGGAAATATCTGGATTCACTATTTATAGCTCCAACAAAGCTAGAAACCCTTGGGTGCTTAAATAAAAGAGCTACTTCTAAAAATAACAGCCCTCTCTATTTGGTGTCTGTGTAGTTTTCCAAAAGCAAGAGAGCAACAGAAGCTACAGATTTCAGCCAAGCTAACTGTCCTTTAGTTTAAGAATTTGAGGGCTTAGAATAGTCCACAAAAAACACTCTTCTGTTTGCTAATACAGACATGCATTCAGACAGCCAATTACTGTTGGGCCAAGTCTTAGTACTGATATCCAGTTAGGATGATGCTGTTTTATAGTTCTGTATTATGAAGATCTCAGGCATGACAAACCTTCGCTTGGATCACTGAATTGTGATCTCCTCTCTGGAGAACTGAAAGAGGAACCAGATTACTCAGACATACCAATCTCTGGGAGAAAATGACTCCACTTTGATGGGAATTGCCCTTTATAAGAAGACAGGAGGAGATGGACTGCTGTATTCAATTGCTCCTTTAAAATTGTATAAGGCAATTAACTTTAGTAATATGGGTTGACCAACACTTTGCCATTTTAGTAATTACTGAGAAATTTCTGCCTGTGGACTAAATATGTGTATGATTCAGTGTTTTTCCATCATGTGACATTTCTGTCTCGGTGAAGTGATGATTATCACATCTATTTTTAATGGCTACAAAGACCAATTCTCAATTTAAAAATATATATACTGGAAATACCAGCGGTATAAAAGGATAGAAAAACATTCTGGAAGAAGGTAATGGCAAAGTATTTCCATATCACTGTCTAGAAAAATAAATACGCATAAGTATCATCATAAGAATCAAATCTGAGTATAAAGAATTTTGCATTTTCTAAAAATAACAACCTGAACTAAATCATTTATTAATCAGAACTTGTAGTCCATCTAGCCAAATTGCCATATATTGGTAATCTTTCATGGATTTATTGAATTTTCAGAAATTTCTACCTAATTTCAACCTGAAATTTCAAAACAGAGGGAATGAATAAATGCCCCTACAATTTAAACCATATGAAACAGCCCTGATTTGATTCAAACTGGCAATTCTAAGAGAGTGCAATCTATGTACTATTGTGTTTGTCTGTTTGTAAGTTTCAGTTGAGTAAACGTGTATCATAGGGCAACAATTTTTGAATCAAGAAATTGCAAATAGGCTAAGTTACTGAATGATGAGACCCATTATTCCTGTGGGAATGAAATTTGGAAAGTTATTGCCACTTCAGAGCTGCCACACTGCTGCTGCTGCTTCAGTACCACCACACTGTTATGGGCACATGATTGTCATTTCCAATGCTCCCTGATACTTTCCCACAAGTCAGTTGGGAAGCCAGTAGGAAGTATAAACTCATTTGTGATTGCTTACACTCCCTCCTAGCTTCTCACAAGCAAAAAATGTCACTTAAACAGTTAGCAAAAATTCTATGATGACATTGGTTGAATCGATACTATAAAATATCCTACAAAAGTTTAAAACTACAGAACTCCACACAACTTTTTTTAAAATAAATGTTTCCTACTCTTTTTCTAAGGTTCCAGGCTTAGAATAGACCGAAGAATGGTCTGCATTTTCCCAAATTGGTGAGGGGAGAGGAGTGTTTTCTTGCCTAAAGGTTTTTTAGATACCAGAAGGGCTCACCTGGATGTCTGGCAAGCTTTGTCCCTTCTGGGAAGGACTGTCTTCATCATTGGTAGGATTTGGTTGTCTCATGGTTGCAGCTAGAGCAGGATGGTTAAGTGAGGTTCAGGGTCACGGAGATAATCAACCCAAAGAATAAAAAAAACTGACTCAGAAAAAATGAAAGGTTTTGCCGTCTTGCCATCATGTATGTATTTTTAGAACAGTAAAAGGTTGGAGCAATGGCTAGGACCCATTCACTTATAGTCCTCCCCCAATTGTTCTATATTTATATGGAAGGGGAATCTTGAGCCAACATTCAGAGTGCCATGAGTTGAGTTGAGATGAGAGGCAGGATAAATGCAGAGAAATATAAAATTTTTGTGTGTGTGTGTGTGTGTGTGTGTGTGTGTGTGTGTGTGTGTGTGTGTAATATATACTATTAAAAGTTTTAGAAGAAGATAAAAGCTGACAATATGATGTAAAGAAAGAGAAGGTAGGAAAAGAAAGAAAATATTTATCATTGGAAACCCCAAAGAGAAGTGTAACATTTTATGAAACCAAGAGAAACCCAAGTGGAGACTTGTGATCACACCGCAAAGTTGAAAAATTAGTGAATCCTTGTTATCATCCCAAAGAGTTCTTAGTAGGAGAACCTACCTTAGTAGGTTTTTCCCCCCTGTTCGATCATGTCTAACTCTTGGAGAATGCCTGGACAAGTCCCTAAGGGTCCCCCACACACAAGTGGTTTGCTATTGCATCTTTCCTAGGACTGGGAGAAAGTGACTGGCCTAAGATCACCCAATTGGATTTATGCCTAAGACAGGACTAGAATTCACAATCTCTCAGTTTCTACCCTGATGCCTACACGGATCTGGCTCTAAGCAGAGTTAATGATGCTCTTAATTGATTGCCTGGCTATTTATATCACTGTCCATGACTCCTTCACACCATTCACTTTCCCTTTAGCTTCTTCTTACACAGAACTAAAGTGGCCACATTGTTTATTATATATAATAACCCCAGAAGCCAGGGTGGATTTGATTTAAATCAAGTTGATTTAAATCACTAGTAAAATGGCTTGATTTAAATCAACTTGATTTAAATCATAATTTTTAAAGAGCAACTGTCATCTCTGTCCCACAGCGTCTCCTCCTCTGACCGGGGGTAGGTTCTAACTTACCTCGCCGCCGGTTTGCTTCCTCCCGTGCCGCGTGGCTGTGTGCGCATTGCGTGCCGCGTGGCCGCTTCGCGCACATGGCCGCGCATGCGCAGTGCTAAAAACTCAGCTTCTGCACATGCGCAGAAGCAAAACAAGCAACCCCCCCCAAAAAGCCAGAAACAAGATGGCGGTGCATGCACAGTGCCGAAAACTCAGCTTCTGCACATGTGCAGAAGCAAAAACCAGCAGAAAATTCCAAATATATATATATTTTTTTCAAAAAAATAAATAAAAAAAAATTAAAAAAAGATGGCGGCATCCACGGATCGGCTCCGTGATGTCACCACCGGTTTACTACCAGTTCTATAGAACCGGTGCAAACCGGGAGGAACCCACCTCTGCCTCTGACCCACTGTTGACTCACCGACAGTCCCAATATTGCAGAATATACAGCCTCATGCTACATAACTAAGCTCCATTTCATGCTGAATAAACTAAATTATTAATGTATCTTAAATAGAAAACTATCTTTAGATAGATTTGTACTCTAAAAGCATTTTATTAAAATAAATTTAATAAAAATAAAAAAAATCCAATTTAAATTAAAAAAAATCCGATTTTTTTGATTTTTTTTTAAAAAAATCATCTATTTTTATCCACCCTGCCAGAAGCAATAGAAAAGCTTCTATTGCATCCATGAAGTCCTTTGAAAAGGCATGGAGCACTTCAGAACCACCTGCTACTGAGATTGTACTGTACTTTGATGGGACGCTTTAGCTGAATCTTTGTTAAATGGAAGCATTTCTGTAAAACTTTGCCCAGCTCTATTACATGCTGTCTGTTCAAGATATATAAAGTCACAATACCCAGTTGTACTCATCAGCTCCTCATTAGTGCTTTAGCACGTACCAGTCCTATCCCCACCCCGATTCATTTATGAAGTTTCATTCAATTATGGAGTTCTGAAGGAGAATCTAAGCATGCTACTTGATGTAGCTTGCACATTGTTATAAGCCATGATTTTCATGGTCATTTTTGTTGATTAAGCCAAATGAATACAATATTTACAAATTATATAATTGTGGGGGTTTTGCACAGCAAATTAGGTTCAAAACCAACAATCTAGTGTCATTTAACGTAAGTATAAGAGGCCAGCTTAAGAATCTTCTCCATAATTAGAGGTTTTGGTCATGAAAAGCTAGTGCTTGTGAGTTGAATTTTCCACTCAACCTAGGAAGCCTGAAAGTGACAAGAGAGAACTTTTGTTTGTGGGAATGTAGAAATGTGTGATGATCTACTTTTTTCTGAAGCCTGAATAGGACCATGTCCCTTTAAAAATAATAGGATGCCTACAGTGTGACTTAGCAAGCCAACTTTAGTAAGTTTAAAGCTGCTATGTTTACTTAATGGAACAAAAAGTTGCATATGTTCAATTGTAAATGTATTGATGTGGTCTGGATATTGCTGTCCCCATTTTTCCAATTCTGAATGCTACCTGGCACCAACTATATTAAATAATAGTTTCACTGTGTACTGCATTAATCAGATTCCATCTCATGTATTATATTTAATTCTAGGATCCACATCTGAAGAAGGACTCAGACAAACTAGAACTGAATCAGAAAAGTGTGAGAAACATAACCAGAGGACTCCCTTTATCCAAAAGGATGACACACTAAAAGTAAAAAGTTACTTTTCAATGCTGCACATTGCAGAACACAGAATAGTTGACTAAAGTTATTGGCAGACAAATTGCATTTGAATGCAATAAAAATAATCTAATTGTAAGGGCTGATCAACTGTAGAACCCAAATTAGTTACTGGGCATTCATTTCTTCAGTAATCTATCAGAGTTGAACTGGTGCCCTTAATGAAAATGTTATTGTCTGATCATATTTCAAATTTAAATTCCTCAAGTACATTACTTAGTTTTCTTATGTGATCTGTAAACAGCTCATGAAGGACCCAATGGAAGACAGTGATGTGGGTTTTAGGTATCTCACAGTTTTAATTTTAAATATGTTGGGCTAGTAAAATACTTCTTTAAATGTAGTTGGAGGATACAATGGCATAGACACACATCCTTCACCTTCTCCATCAGTAGTACAATTTTATCTTCTTGAGAACTTCTTTCTCAAAATACAAATCTACCTACACATGTCCATCAGGCATGAAGTTTCCAAGCACAGGGTGGGAGTAAAAATTTTTGTTGCCTGGGAGCAAAATACACCTCAATTCATGCATAGGGGTCCAATTTGATTTCAGTTCTGATGAAAAAATGTCTTTCATCCCACCTGAAGGCAACAGTCTAATTTACTGGATGCAGGACTGGATGTACCTTAGGGCACAATCTGCTCTGCCTCCAATTTCTCAACACTGCATCTCCCCTTCAGTATGTGCAATCTAAAGTGACTGCCACATTCAGTCTAATGGTAAAGCCAGCCTTGCCCAAGCATCTATATATAGCATTCACATATTAATTATGAGAAAGCAAATGATAACATGATTTCTCACAAAAGTAGGACATGGCCTTATATAATATAGAATGATATGCTTTGCTTCCTCAGGGAATGAAACTGCATGGCTTGCTACAGAGCTGAAGTGGAGACCACTACTTTTGGTTCTAATTGGTGTTAAGTATGTGAGTGCTACTCTGAAATGTCTGTTAGTATGTACTAGCTACTTAATCTCCTACACCCTGGAGCTCATTTCAGAGTTGAAATTCCTTGGAATTGCTATATAATTTTCCCCAGCGTTTCAGAGTGGTGCTACAAGCTGGAGAAAATTCTAGGAAATTGAAACGGCTATTCAACTCCAGCCACATATTTAAGCATTATTGCTGAAGTAGTATGCATGCCACACTGATGAGGAACTGTTCTTCCATAGAATAGAAGGGGGCCACTGCAGGGTGACTGAGATGCAAGCTCCCCCCATTCTGAACCAGCCCTTGTAGCTTTAGTTGATGTGCTGTGTACGCTCGGTCTCAATTAAATTGATAAAGTACACACATAGAGTTTATTCTTCTGGACAAAATTAATTGTATACTTTGGAGATGTGTTTTGTTATACATCTGAAAGGTTTTATTTAATAATGTGGAGTACTTTAAATCAACTAAATTAGAAGGAAAATAAGATGTCTTACATGGGTCTGGATAAAAGTGTTGAGCGTGAGAGTGCCATCTTTTTAAATATTGAGTTGCCCACTGAGACGCACACAATATGTTGTTTTCTTTTAAAAAACTGAATCCCCTCAGCATGTCTTTTTAAGTAAATAGTTCACTTTTAATAGAAAGAAGTACCATTTCTTGAAACTGTTGAAGAATTTACTGGCATTTATGTCGGCGGTAAGTTTTGTTTTTGGATTTCCTAAAATTTAGTTTCAGTATTTTTTCATCAAGATGGCTATATGAAAATGGTAGTCATAAGTATACAAAGGCTTGGCAGTTGTAGGAAAGGCAAATTTGTTTAAAAGTATGTCAGTTATAGTGGAATCCACTAAGAGGATGTCCTTATACAGCCATGTTTTTTTTTTTTACACAGTAACAGTAATGACTGAATAATAAATTGATTTAATATTTTCATTTTTATCCAGTACTTCTTAGTGAAGCATATGATTATTATATTACTATTTGAGTACAGCCTAAGTATATCATTTATGTATCTCCCATCCTACTTTTTTTTTTAAAGAAAACATTAGACTGCAGAGCCAAATTATGCATACTTTAAATCTTTAAGATTGTACCACTTCAGACTGTTGGCTGGCAAATTGCTTGTGTGCAAATCAGCAACCTCACATCCGGCGGAGGGAAATTTGGAACTACTGGGCTTGATCAAGACCTGTTGGCTGGGGAATTCTGGGAGCTGGACTCCAAATATCTTACCGTTGCCAAGGCTGAGACTGTCATAGAGTAATCTCTCTAAAATAAATGGCGCACAATAATGATTTAACTCCCATGGATTCAATAGATCAATTGTCATAGCTTCCTTTTGTATTGCTCAACTAACACTAAGGAGGACAGACTTTATATCATTTTAAAGATGATGAAGTGATACCATGAAAATACAGTAAAATGCTAGTGGAGTCCCTTGCGAGTTGGGCGGCATAGAAATACAAATAATAAATAAATAAATAAATATGGCCCAAATCTAGGTCCATGTCATTGTTTCTAACATATTACTTTTCTATAGACAGTTTCAGATGTAGAATGTATGTTTAGCCATTATTTTAAAAGTGAATAAAAGCTACTGGGCCCCAATTCAAAGTTGCTTAGTCTTTATTGTTTTCAGCTAAATCAAAAGGCCTAATTCTGGAAATTATTCTTTTCTTTCCTTTCCTTTCAACCTCTTGAAATACCCTCCCCATTTGCCAATTTGTCCAAATATGAAACAGCTGCCTAGCTGCCTTACCAAGAAGATTTTATTGTTAAAATAAAAGTAGATTTTGTTTCGGGAAGAAAGAACACACACATTCTTTGTAAAACTCATGTTTGGTTTACAATTAGAGAAAAGTCACATGGTCCCAAAAAGCCAAGGGTATTTTTGTCTACATATATATGTATGTATATGTGTATATATATATATACATATATATATGATATTTAAAAACATAAACATCTATATTTAAACATATATTATATGTTAATCAGTACATTTAAATATAGCTTAATTATATTTACAATGTGATGCAGATCTTGTAAGATTTAATGCCAGATTCATTTTTTTCCAAAAAAGTCCCATAAAATTATATAAATATACAATAAATATCTGTTATACATGGAGAATAAGAGAGAACAAGGCCACAAACATTATCTTACATTTCCAATTTTTTTTTCCAAAACAAAACAATAGGGCCAATGACAATGAAATATTTCCGCCACAGACAAAACACAGCAAAACGTCAACTGACTGACATTTTTGAAATCTCAGTTCCACTAAAACTGCCAAGCCTGTTGTAGTGTATTTTGCAATAGTAGGTCTGGCCTAGCATAACTCTAGGTGTTAAAAATAGTGATGGGGCCGGGTGGGGAGGAAAGCTTAAAAATAATTGCAATGTTTAGGAAACTTAATTCATGAAATGCCAATTTGTTGCATAGCAAATTCTTTAATGTTTCTGTACTCTAGTAAAGATCTGTGACTATTTGCACATTTTGAAATGCAGCTATCAGTCTATGTTTACTACTACTAGTTATATGAACTGCACCTTCATATTAAGTTCCCATTCTGTGGTCTTCAAGCCTCATCCTCATCCTTCTTGTTGGATAAAATAGGAACCCTACAGCAACGTGAGGAAGTTAGAGTTATATTTGAAAGGTTTATAAACCTATATCATTATGGGTCTCTTTGTCTATTCTCCAATGTCTTGGGAGGCATCTTATACTAAGAAAAAGTTGCTGCTACTGTTTCTATTATTATTTCATAACTATTAGGGAGATAATAGTTCATTATTATAAACAGAGGGATAGAATCATCCTCTTCTTATTAAAGAGATATTTCTTTAATGCAAACTAATTCTAGATATTTCTAATTGCATCTTGGTCAATTCATTTCTTTTCACTGTTAAAAATTAAACACTTTTAATTCAGAGTAAGATTATGCCTATCCAAAATCACTGTGGATAGCAAGATGGGTAGCATATAAATTTAATAAATAAATAAAATAAATATGTTCTAGATTCTCCCCTCACAGGTCACACTAACAGAGCATATTTGATATGCAGTTTTGATCATGTTTAACTCTTTCAGACTGCAGACTACAGTTGTTGCTCATCACTTAAGGGAATTTGGGTGGCTTACTTTAGTAATCCCTAATTATTCATATGGCAGAGTTGGAGGGAAATACATTTTTGTGAATATGATTATTTGAATCTGTGCACTGTAGTTAAGAGGATTATGTAACATTAGCACACAGAAAGAACATTTAAGCTAATAGACTAAGAAAATCAGGCTATGGAACTATCTCAGAGATTACAAGGCTTCCTTTTTATTTCTGCTCCCAGTTGTGTGAACAAAAACACCTTCTTACATGGAAGAGTTTTATACAATCTTTTTATTTATGTAATAGGGATTGTTATAACAGAGAGGCTTTTCCATTTCATAATAATATGGTATTATCATAGGTCTAAAGGAAAGTTAAAGAAAGGGATGGTCATAGGCTGGAAAATGTAATCCAGCTCCATCTTCCCTTACAAAGGATAATGTTGTCTATTTTGCTTTAACAACCATTTGATTGCCTGGCTTTAGGCAGGCATTGTTGAATAATGAAACGGTATCTACTGCTTAGTGTCATTGATCAATAGCATTGGTTTACTTTAATACTAAACTCATGTCTAAGGAGAGCATATACAGTTTAATCAGAATCAATCCTATTTTTCAAATATTAGAAGCCAGTAAAAAGCTTTGCTATTTTAGTTTCTTTTCTTTTCTTTTTAAAGAATATATACTTAGATTTTGTCAGTGTCCACATTTTCTTTTTGGTAACTCTACACTTGCATGTTAATGATATGGGATGACCAGTTTCCACATTTAAATAAAATAGTTGGAATTACAGTAGCTGCTACCTAAGTTACTGTTGCTTTGAGTAAGACATATTCTGAGATTTTAGTCTTTTAAAAAAATGTAGGTTTTAGTCAAGAAATAAAATATTATCTTAGTATCGCTAGCCTCATTCACCCAAACACTAAAAAAAAACCAACCCCAAATCTATGACTAAAACTGTATTAGAGACTGTGAATTAGGCTTTTCTATCTCATCCTCACAGGAAACAACTTAGTCAAAGAGTAGGGCTTTTGCTTAGCCTTCTTGTTGACTTTCTAAGCAGGTTGTTCTTCAGGAATGGGGTGTGGGGAGGTATTCTACCTGCAGTCTGAAGTGGTACAGTCCAAACTTCCTTCACCTATTTATACGGTTCTCATATCAAGGGTTTATTTGTAGCAAAACAAATCATCCTTGTTTCTCTGAAATAATGCTAGATACTAAATGACATTGTGTGCATTCTAATACATGGATCATATGAGACAGGCTGTTGGGGGGGGGAAATTCTTCAGACTTCTTGCAAGAATAAGAATACTTGTATATATTAGACTAATTGACTATTTGTGTTCTGGGTTGTGTTGGATTTGTTTATCATTATCCATGGCCTAAGGCTTTAATTCTGTGGTCAGCTCCTTGCATGTGCATCCCACTGAAATCAGCTATAATTAAAGTGCATACAACCGTTGCCAGGTCTGTATCCCGTCGTTTAGGGATTTTAAATCAAACCTCCCTGTAGGAGTTAAGGCTATTTTGTGCTACCCTTTAGAAAGACATAGATGCATATAGCCATATTTAAAAGCAACAGGTAGTTAGGTTTTGAGGTAGAAGGCTCTGTCTTTCTGATTCCAGAGCCACTCCTTCCAGCCTGAATGGTTTCATAGTCCAGAAACCCAATACTTGAAAATGAAAATATTCTAGACATTACTTTTATTTTAAGATCAGGCTGTACTATGTGTATAATATCTCATGGATCTCCTTTACTGTTTCACTGAGTTTCCATGGGTGCTATTCAGTTGAGATTATTACACCTGCCATTGTGAACAGAAGCCAATTAGCTATAAACCCTAAGTGCTGTATAGTGCTGTAATTACAATAATAATGGCATCTTAGCCATTTTTGCACAAGTATGATCAGATGTTCAGTTTATTTTTCCTTGTTGGGATTTACTAATGTCCTTTAACAATACCGGTGTTCCAATCACAATAAATCCCCATACAACTCTGGCTGCATGGCCAGTGACTTTCCTATGGGGAGATGATTCTCCATCCCCAGCAATAGAGGCACCTATTAAAGCTTGATACTATCTAGCATCAAGAATAATGGATGCATTATCAGTGTATGTGTGGTTCTTCCATGTTTGATTGAAATATAATGTTTGTTCTCAACACCTGGGGAGAGGAAAAAATTACATCTGAAAGAGACTATGATGCTTTTGCTTCCCAAGATAAGAAGACCCCCATAGGCAACCGAACATGAAACAATGTCTTAGAAGCCAGCACTTGTCAACCTGGTGACCTCCAGATGTGCTGGGAATGCAGCTTTAAGTGGGGATTCTGGGAGATGTAGTCTCCACCTAGCTGAAGGATGGAAAAGGCTGTTACAAGCAAAATTCAAGGAATCCCCATGGTCTGTAACCAAAATGGAAGGATAGCTTGTAGTGTAGACTAGAAAAGAGCACTGGGCAGAAGATCAACGTTGACTTTTTTTAGTTGCCTCTTCTTTATTTATTTTTCAGTAGTCTGATTTGATATTGCAAACACCTTCACAACATACAAAAACAAAAAAAAAAAATCCCAAATTTGTTTCTCCAGAACATATATGTCAATGGCAGGGAGAAGGGTCTCTCCTCTTTTAAAAGCATGTGGGAATTTTAAACTTAAAAAAAGGTCAACAGGAAAACTATGACAACAGCACCTTGACATTATTTTAATTCCAACGCTACCAGAATTTAAAAGCAGTTAACAGATATAATACTAACAGGAATAAAGATACTTACTGTCTAAAATGTAAACGGAATGTTTTGGTTCAATTTTTTTTTCTCGAAAAGAGGACAGTTTATCATCAATTCACAATTGAAGCAGCATGCAATTTTATTTTTTTAATTTTTTTTTAAGTTTTCAATTCTTGGCAACGGCAACAAATCACAATGTTAGAGGAATGTAATGCAATTTTGTTTGTTTTCAAAGTTGTGCGCAAATGGATTTTTTTTTCCTTTTGTTCCCTTTTAGGTCATGGACATGTTCAATAAATAGATTGTGGAACCACGGTACTGTATAAACTTCCTTTATACATGCAGTCCATAAAATTATTTTCTTTCTTACTGAATAATTTACCCTGTTATGTATATATACAAATAGATAATTTTTGTCTCAATATAATCTATCCAACATGAATCCACTATCTTCCCCTTTTTATGGTCAGTGTACAAACACAGGAAGTGTCTATTCTTATAAAGCGCCATCCAACTCTCTTTTTGTTATCCATGGTGAGAGCGCGGACGTAAGACTGAGTAGTTCGGCACTGGGAATTCCAGTACCTCTTGTCTATGCCCCTACAGCCTTCTTTTGCATAACCCTTCGTGCTGCACTTGGTCTCATAAAAATATTGCTTCAGTTGGCCTTTGGGCACTGGGACTTTTTCCAGGACTGTAACCGTTGCTCCGGACATGTCTACTGCAGTCTTTTTTTCAGCTGCTGTCACCCACTCACTAGTACTGTCACACACGCTCAGCTCCCCACGACGAGCAGGGTCAGAATGGCGCCGGACCCTCATGGACATGTTTGCGGCATCCAAGTAGTTTTTATACTCCTCGAGTAGGAAAAGCAGAGGAGGCTCCAAAGGCACTTGACTGCTTAGCATCACCCGTGATGAGTACAAGTCTGCATCCTTATTTTCCTTGCTGGGTTGAATGACCTGCTGCTCGTCCAGGAGCTCCTCAATGACATGTTCAAAAGTGTCTGCCAAAGATGTTAATCCTCTGGTGGCATCATTGGGCCCACTGAGGCTCTCCAGATTTCCCTGTGTCCGAAGACCAGGATAAGCCAAGCTGCCTGGTCCTCTGATACTAACTTCCTTCATGGGGGCAGCTTTCATGCAACTCAAGTATGAAATAACCATAGTAAGGAAAAGGATGGTCATCACTCTTTTCACTTGGTGGAACTGTTCAAGAGAAGAAAAGAAATGGAAAACAAATTGAAAACAAATACATTTTTCTTTTTCTTTTTAAAGCATAAGCTACAAAGATACATATAAATTGTTTACTTTTCACAATAGTTGGAAAAAGCTAGACATTTATTCATCTCTCTATGATCTGATACAGGGGTGGGTTCTAACTCGCTGCCGGTTCGCTTCCTCCCACACCGCATGGGCGTGCCTCGTGGGCGCGTGCACGCACGCTTTGCATGCGCGCATATGCGCAGTGCAAAAAAAATCCCCCCCCAAAAGCCAAAAACAATATGGTGACACATGCGCAGTGCCGGAAACTCGATTTCTGCGCATGCGCAGAAGAAAAAAACCCGGAAAAAATTCAAAAATTCAAAAAAAAAAAATTAAAAAAAAATTAAAAAAAAGATGGCAGCATCCACGGACCGGCACCGTCTGAACCGGATCCGTGACATCATCGTGACGTCACCAGCGGGTCGCTACCGGTTCAGGCGAACCAGTCCGAACCGGGAGGAACCCACCTCTGATCTGATACCTTCAAGATGGATTGGGATTGTACCTCCCAGAATTCCAACTCAGCACAGAATGCTCATTGGCAAAATTTCCATGAGTTGCAATCAAACACATTAGGAGGGCATCACATTGGGGAGGATACATAATAAATCCATCCACTATTGGAACATGGATAACACAACCTGAACTTTTATACAGGATCTGGTTCCCACAGGACTACATTAGCATGGAGGATGCTCAGGGACTTTCAGTACTAGGAATTCATATTTGGTCACAGAGGTTGGAAACTCTGGATCAACAGAGATAATAGAACTATGGCCTGATTTAGAAACTAGATTGCCCCATGATTTGTTTGACAGTGGTGTGTTGAATAAATCAGAGTTATTTGGATTCACTCAACATACTTAAGACATAAGCCATAGTTCACAAACCACAAAGACAGGGTCCAAAACCAAACAAATTGCATCGTGGCTTCTTGCAGTGTTTGAAATCCGCCCAAGTACTACTCTCTTCTAATCACTGTACAACAGTGTTTCCCTGTTTTATTTTTTTATATCATATATCAAATGCTGTCATTTAAAATAGCTGTCTACAGCAGATGCTCTTGATTGGAGTATCCTGCTAGGAACAAGTTAAAAATGTTTGCCTAGAAGTCCCAAGGCCTTTGTGGAGAAAATGTCACACTTTAGGCATGATAATTAATTATTCTCTATTTGTATGACAAGTGTTAACAGTATGTTTGGAAAGGTTACCAAGCATCTGTGATACGCTTGCAGTAATTGGAAAAAAATCAGAAAATTATTGTCTTTTGCAGGAAAATCTCAGTTTGGAGTTTGAAATTATATGCACTAATTCTGCAGAAATAAAAGCAATATTATGTCATTTTAAATGGAAAAATATATTATAAATAGATGACCCAATAAACTATAGTACACCTGATCTGCAAACAAACAAAAACATTGAAGGACATTAGCTGCATATAGATTCTACCTGTAAGTCAATCAGATTCTAGAAAATTTTCAAGCATTATCTTCAGACAAGACCTTTTTTTTACAATGACAACTTTTACACAAATACCCAATAATAAAATAAAGTAGATAGTGTCTTTATAAGTCAAACGTTCTGTTAACCAACTCTGCATTTTAGTAATTTCTTGGAAACTAATAAAGTTGCACATCTTCAAATTTTGGAGGGCAAGAAGTTCCATCATACAGGTCTTCATCCAAAAAACAGCCCTGCAGATACAGTATGCCCAGGTAGAACTCAGTTTAACATGTAAATAAACCACAGCCTGTATAAACCATGATTTGCATTACAAATCAGGCCATTTAGACTTGTTCAGCCAACTGTACCTGAAACAAATCAAGAATGAGCATAATGAAACTTGTTGTTTGTTGTTCATGGAATTACAGTGCAGTGACACAATATTTTTTTGTTATTGTTTTAAAAAAATATTTATCATTCTTTGTTTGAATTTTCCCTTTCTAATTATAGAATACTCAAAGTGGCTAATTAGCTCTAGTTATATACCAAAGTTAAGATACCTCTGGTCAGACTGCATGTTCCAGGGTATTCTGGGTGAATAGAAGCTGATACCACTTTTATATTATACAAAGTTAAGCACAACTCCTTTCTACTAATTTGAATGCATGCTTACTACTTCTGAACAGATGTTTACAGATTCAAAGTAAATGGATATGAAAAGTGCAGATGTTTGGGTACTCTTTCAATCAATACTTTGTAACACTTCTTTTGGCAGAAATAATAACTTCCAATATTTTTTACAGCCGTCCAAGATATTTTTACTTTTGGAATTTTTCTATACTGTTCCTTGCAGAACAATTCTAGCTCAGAAATATTCTTGGATCTCCTTATATGCATTGAATGCCCCCACATGATTTTCAAGTCTATAAACTATGAAGGCTATTCCAAAATCTTTTTCATTTTTTCTAAAAGTACTTCATGGATTTTGTGGAGATAGCTAACCTCTTTCTAGGTTTAATTTTTTCATTGATTAGGGAACAGCTGGAAAATCAAGAAAAATCACTGGTAGAATTACCCCCAACTAAAAATACTTGCAAAACAGAACCTACGCATTACTGTAAGCAATTGCCTGAAAACTTTACCTGACACTGGAGCAGGTATCCATAGGTCCACACAACAGTGTTGCTTATACAATGATCTGCATGGGAGAGGTGTTAGAAGGAAAACCACAAAAGAAGGAAAACCACAAAAACCATTCTCTAAATTGTGCAAAAGAAAAGCACAAGAAACCTGAAATATTTGGGATCAAAATACTTCGGAAAAATGAAACAAAAATTAAACTGTTGGGCCACAACTCCATAGGATACATCTGGTGAAACAAGGCCAAAGTACTAAAGAAAATAACATTTTGCCAACCATTAAGCACAGGGGATGGCTGTATTATGCTTTGGGGTTGTGTGGCAACCAATTCTTCCTCTGATGAGTTTAGCAAAGAAAGGTGGACATAAAATCCAGAATAAACATAAAAAGACTCTTATCTGATTATAGAAAACACTTGGAAGCTATTAATTCTCCCAAAAAGATCTTATAAAATTCTAACTGGAAAAGGTTTACGAACTTTGATACCTGCCATATCCACTGTTCTGTTATTTTGATGAACAACAGCACATAGGGCTCAGCTACACAGCCTAGGAGGGTACATGTAGATAAAAATACCCCATTTAATATTTTCTGAAGATCTGTCCTCCCAACAGAGCTTTGTTCTCATAGATAGCCTACTACCAAAGTAAGCAGAAGCCAGTCCAGCATGGTCCAGCATGAAAGCATGTTTGGTCTGGAAAAATGGAAGATCTCCCATCTGGACAACCCATGGTGCATTAAAGAGAAGACTGGGTGAAAAGTGATGACCTGCTCCAGTTGGCCTAGAACTGAGGGCTACTTCAGTGTTGTGTTTAACCTCAGGGTGTGTGTGGCCAGGGTGTGTGTGGCCAGCTCAACATCACTTGTGTCGGGGACGCCTGCCAGAGCTTCCTGCAGTGCTCTGCTAGTGAAAATGGAGCTCGGGAGGGACGCATGCGTCCCCCCCCGAGCTCTGTTTTCACTGGCAGAGGCACCATAAGTTGGTCCTTCGCTGTTTCCAGGGCAGCCCCGCGGGCCAGATCTAAGCACCCCGCAGACCAGATCAGCCCGCGGGCCTTGAGTTTGACACCCCTGGCCTAGAAGATCAGCTATCTGGTTTATGGCTTCAATGCCTGTTCTACAATATTTTATAGCTGATGAACAGAATGGAGCCCTGGCTCCCCCAGAGTAGTTGACTCATAGTTAACCCTGAAATTGGCTTGCCCATTCCCAGTTTAATACATGTAATTGAAAGGACTCAGCTCTTCTACTACTATAGCCTGTGCAGTGGGGAATTCTTGTTCCTGGTTATCGTTCTTGGGGAAGCCCTAAATTTTGCTTCCTCTCTTCACTACATTTAGAATATCATTTAGTATACACCTGGCTTCAATATATAGTCATTTATTCCTCTTCTCCTATCCTTTTGGATATGCAGAGCTTTATGTACACTGATTTGACCCAAGAATCAGTAAAGGGATTTCTTAGATGTTAGCTTTTCTACAATACTTATCCAATGTCTGCATTTTGGCTGCAAGGTCTGGATGACCACTATTTGACAGCCAAGCGGAACAAAAAGTTCAAGATTTTACTATCTACTAGTGGTTGATAGGCCAACTATTCAATAATCATTGGAAAAATTATGCAGAAATACCCAAGTGTACTCATTGCAAAAAACACATCTCGCACACACCAAAATCATTTTTTGAACTCCACCAAGAACATTTATGGAGCACCTGCATAAATCCAAGGAATTACTACACAGCAGTTATGACAGATGAATTCTTTGCACCCATCTAGGGTGGTCTGGGTGATAGGTTGAGAGTTATTTGGGGGAAACACAAATTAAAAAAAATATATTGGGTGTAGTGGCTGAACTTTGGAAGCACCACCCTGGCACATTCTGTGTGGTGATTGGATGTAGATTTTCTTATGGTTGGTGATTTTCAAATTTTAGTCAAGGACAATTGCCAACCGTTGTCATTACAGTGTGTATGAAAGATCTGTGTGAGCATGGCCCCATTCCTGATACATATTTATTTATTTATTAAATGTATATGGTCTCCCATCGTAAGCAAATGATTTGGAGTGGCTTATTAAAGACCTGTTATCTTGATAGATAGCTTGGTCTGTCTCCATGATAAACAGCTTGATCTATCTCCATGTGATTTTCAGCTCTGAAAATGGGAAGAAAGCATGGCACAGGCTGTGTTTATTTACATGTTCAGTGAAACTCTACCGCCACCCTGCCTAGCATCTCAGTGAACTCTTTCAGAAGAAAGTACTGACCTAACCCATGCATAACATCAAACATCTCATCAATCAGATAGACAATGGAGGGCATGGTTGAATGCTGTAATGAATTAATGTATGGAAGGCACATTCTGTGACTTGGCAGCTTGGTAGTGAGCTTTAACAGAAAAAACAGAGTTGGAATGGACCTTGGAGGTCTTCTAGTCCAACCCGCTGCTCAAACAGGAAACCCTATAACATTTCAGACAAATGGTTGTCCAATCTCCTCTTAAAAACCTCCAGTGTTGGAACACCCACAACTTCTGGAGGCAAGTTGTTCCACTGGTTAATTGTTCTGTCAGGAAATTTCTCCTTAGTTCTAGGTTGGTTTTCTCCTTGATTAATTTCAATTCATTGCTTCTTGTCCTGCCTTCAGGTTCTTTAAGAATAGGTTGACCCCCCTCCCTTTCTTTAACTCAAATACTTTGGCCACCTAATGAGAAGGAAGGACTCACTGGAGAAGAGCCTAATACTGGGAAAGATTGAGGGCAAAAGAAGAAGGGGACGACAGAGAATGAGGTGGCTGGATGGAGTCACTGAAGCAGTAGGTGTGAGCTTAAATGGACTCTAGAGGATGGTAGAGAACAGGAAGTCCTGGAGGAACGTTGTCCATGGGGTCGCGATGGGTTGGACATGACTTCGCAACTAACAACAACAACAACAACTCCTTCTTTGTATTACCTTATACTTTTCAGCCATTCTACACCTTCACCTCATTTCCTTGGAAAAATAACTGCAGAGTGTAAGACCACTAACTCAGTAGGAATTGACCTTTTGATTTCATACTAGATAGCTTGACTAGGATAATATGATTTATCAAAATATACAGAATGCAAATGGTCCTTTTCCTGTCACTGAATTAGCTGAGTTTCTGGCTTGCTCAGCTAGCTGGACTTAGGGAAAAAAATGAAACTGTAAACATCGTCACTCTGAATCTTATTCACAAATCTTGGACTTTCCTAAACTTGTATTGCATGTCTCTGTCCCTGTTCATTCCCCCCTTTCCTTGCCCTCTTCCCCAAGCAAAGAGACAAACAAGTACATATACTGTATGTACTTGTATGCACACCGTGTGCCCTCTTCTATAGTGTTTTTAAAACGATGCCAGAATTTCAAATGATTCCAAATTTTCAGATGAAGATAAAACATGAGGGATCATCAGAATAAACAACAATATGTTGCCCGATTATTTGGAGAATTCCAGTTGCTTATGTCAGTAATGCATCTCAGACTTCTAAAAGATTATTTAAACTTTTCATAAAATTAATTTGAATTGATCCAATATGGCAGTGTCCAATGCCAGATATTGGCATGTGGATTCAATAAATGTGTGGCAACATAGCAAGTGAGCAAATGGAGAATGGTAAAGTACATTTCCCCCCACCCCAATACCTTCTTCACCACCCACCAACCACCTGGATTCCCATCTTGCCCTCTATTTAATGAATTTTCATAGCAGATAATTGGCATTGGGAGACTGCAGAATGAGTTCTGGAGTTAGTTCATTACCAGCAGTGGCCCACACTTCTGAATTAAGAGGGCAGAGAAATATTCCTTCAGAGAATAGTTGGAAAGCAAAAATGCTGAGCACAATCTAGGGGTCTCAGTTAGAACCTCAGCACTTTGAATTATTTATTTTTATCCCTTGCAATTATCAACTACGAGCAATTTGAAATCCAAGAAGTATATTGTTTTTGAAGTATTTTTAATATGTTAAAGCTCTTCTTCCCAAAGTAGCTTTGAATATAGTTAGTCAAACCGAAAGAAATACATTTTAAAGCCGATTTGAATTTTATTAGGAGTCATTAATGGAACTCCAGAGAAAAAGGGCTCCGCATTATATAGGGTGTCTGACTTGGCTGTTTTCTCTGGTAATGAGGGAGCATGTTGAATGTACATGTGTCCTCTTGGGACCTGCATGAAAACACTGATTAAAATTGCCATATCCGCTACTGAGCTGCTGACTAATCATCTGGCATTGTGGAAAATGGGAGGGTTCTTCAGACAGCATGGGGAACAGCTAATGCTCCAAGTTGGTAACAAAAATATGACCTAAATATTTGTGTTGTAGAATGGATGCTATATTCTGTTGAATGTTCGATTGAAGTATTGTCCTTAGGAAAAGGCAATTAAAGATATAGGACATTTCTTGTCCTGAAACAATGAATATAAAACACACTACTGTTTAATTCCATGTAATCAAGAAGTGCATGCAATTAGGATTAATTTAGTTCTCATCTAGTCTACCCATGTGTTTTAGCCCCCACTGTAACAGTCCACACTTTGTCTAAAGTGCTTCAGGAACACTTTAAGAACAAGTTTGTTACTATGTGTGAGATCATATTATTCATCTGGTGAAGTAGGTTGGGCTGTTGCCAAGGAACATTTCTTCCATAGATACCCAAGACCTCATGCCTTTCTATGCTATTGCCAGCACTTAGGTCTGTCATTCCTTACATGCAAGAACATAGTTATCTGCAAGTATCTTCATGTCGCAAAGACAGGCATTAACGACATTTGTAAATACTTAATATTTATTTTGCTGGAGTGAGAATATACTATGTTTCAACAGGCTCTTCCACTATTTTGTCTATGCTATCAATTAAGGACCCCACTTTACCCCCCTCGTGTTTTTATCACATACCATACTACTATAAGTCAAGCATGACATACATAATGGCTGTCAGATGTTTAATACCCACCCATCTTGTTTTGCAAATATTTATTAGTAGTTGCACTTTACTAATTGTGTTGAGAAGCATGGGGGGAGGGAGGCAACAGAAGGAGAATGCACTTAAACAACTCTCAAATCCTTATACCATATTATACCAGAGAAGAATGTGAAAGAGTTTTTTTTAGCAAAAAAGAAGAGGCAGTACAGGATGGCTACACAGAATTAAAAGTCATCTATCAGTTAGCAGTACACATTTTAATACTATCATGTTGGATTAAGTAACTTAACAGTATTCAGACCATTTCTTTGCTTATTACTTATTCTATCAATCCCATATTTTTTCTCTTAATGGAGTGGTCAAGGCAGTTGCCTTTACTCCATGTAAGCAATAAATGAAAGCACGCTAAAATTAATAATAATATCCTGATACATTATGACATACAAGATTCTTGGGAAGAACTTGATGCAGATGGAGAACTGAAATTGTGATTTCACATTTTTGTGTATACAATAATACCCGTAATCAAACTAAAGTCCGATGACAATAAGAAAAATGAAACTAAGACCAGCTCAGTTGCCTAGCTATCTGTTATCTCTCCCTCTTTCTTCAAACAGAGGCAAACGTTCATCTAATAAATATTACTTCTGAGTTCTATAATACAGGAGAACCCCTTAGACCAGTGTTGGCGAACCTTTTTGGCACTGAGTGCCGAAATGGGAGCGTGCGCGTGCCAGAAACTGGAAGAGCAGCTGCCTGGTGCACATGCACGCACCGGGAAGATGATCTTCCGGTTTCTGGCGCGTGCATGCGCACCGGCCAGCTGGTCTTCGCGTGTACATGCGTGCCAGAAACCAGAAGACCGGGTGGCTGGTGCGCATGCGTGCGCCGGAAACTGGAAGATCATCTTCCTGGTGCACGCATGCGCATCGGGTAGCTGCTCTTCCAGTTTCCAGTGCTCCCGCGCATGTGAAAACCAGTTGGCTGGTGCACCCGAACCCTGAAGAGCAACGGGCGATGGCTCGCATGCCTGGAGAGATGGCTCTGCGTGCCACTTCTGGCACGCATGCTATAGGTTCGCCATCACGGCCTTAGACTATAATGGAAATTGCAGTGATAGTTCTGAATAAGGTGTCTGCTGTTAATACTTAGCAAGCAATGTAATCAATAGTTTATTATTATTTTAAGTGGTAGCATTTTTCTTCAACATCCAGCTTGTGGTCAAGGCACCAGCCTTGGGAAACATGAGTTCTAGTCCCACCTTAGGCACGAAGCCAGCGGAGTAAACTCCCTCTCTCTTAGCCTTAGGAAGATGGTGGTAATGGCAAACCACTTCCAAAAAAACTGGCCAAGAAAACTGCCAGGACTAGCCCAGACAGTTACCAGGAATCAATGCTGACCCAAAGGGATGGCGAAAAAAAGTTTTTGGGATGCATTTATATTTAAGTATAAGTATGGTCTGAGTATCCTAATATAGATGGCAATAATGTGCTGGTAAATATTAAGAGCTGACTCTGCCAGCTTCATTGCTGCCCCCAAACTAGCTATGGAAGAGCTCCCCAGGCCACTAGGCATAATGGCTTAACTCGACTTTCAACAGGCTTTAAAAATTCCATAAAATATACTATTGGCTGTTTCAAGCCAGTGGGATCTGGCTCCAGCATACCAATGCGGATTTATCTGTACAGATTCCTTTGGAATCAACTATACACATCAACACGGATTGACTGGGCAGCAGTTTGAAAGAAGTCTGGTTTAAGGGGCAAATGTTTGGTGCTTGCTTGCCTGTTGACCTTTATTGAAGATCTTGGATGTTGCCACAGAGGAAGGCATTCACTAGCACTGCTTCTCTAGCCAGGCTGAAATCCCGACAACTGTATGAAGCATTCTGTGCTCTGACATAGGAATATGGGCTTGTGCTTGTCAAAAAGCAGCCCCTCACCCATCAATTTCCCATAGCAAGCTGAAGATACTTTCAAAAACAGATGGCAGTCTGCTGATCTAAGAAAAGGAAATGTTTTTAAAAATCTATCAAGCATGTCAAAACCCTTGGGCATATGTAAAGTTTAGTTTGGGAATTTCAGCTCCTGAATGTTAAATGCATAATCCAAATCATGTAGTAGGGTTAGTAGTAGTTTTATTCATTATGCACCGTATTCCAAACGCTAATATGCATATTCTATGCACCAAACCTACAGTATTTTTTTGTTTAAAATTCACTATATGTATATAATGGGTATGCAAATTCCAAATATGATAACATTCATTATGGTCTTCCTTCCCTCGTTTAAAAATTCTTGGAGGAAAAGCAAACGATCCACACAAATGCTAGATTATAGCCATTTGTGCTGATTGGCATGACTGCAATTTCATTCGTTTTTGTGGTTGAGAAGGGCGAGACCAATATCAGGCCTCAGGCCTGTGCTCCAGGGGTGGGTTCTAACTTACCTCACCACCGGTTCACTTCCTCCCACGCCGCGTGGCTGTGCCGCGCATGCGCAGTGCTGAAAATTCACAAAACCCCCCCCAAAAAAACCAAAAACAAGATGGTGGCACATGCGCAGTGCCGGGGACTCAGTTTCTGCGCATGCGCAGAAGAAAAAAAAATTCCAAAAAATCCCCCCCCCCCCCAAAAAAAAGTTCCCCAAAAAAAGATGGTGGCGTCCACGGACCGGCACCGACAGAACCGGCTCTGTGACATCACCACCGGTTTACTACCGGCTCTACAGAACTGGTGCGAACCGGGAGGGCTCCCTTTTTAAAAATCCATTCCCCTCCAGGTCAAATGTATTTTTCAGCTTTGTCTGTCAACTATGTTTTTAAAATATTTAAGTTCAAAGATGAGGAAGGAAGCATTTGTCAATAACAATAATAAAACACTAAGACATCCAAGACTACATTGGCTGAGTCACATAACAGAAATGTTTAGCGCTATCATCTGGATATGCCTTCCCTATTTTTATTAATAAAAATTGACCAAGGAATATAGAAGAAGGACCTGCTGCGTAAGGTACTTCCAGAATAGTTTAGTTCAAACTGTAGGCTGAGAACCCAAATATACTGAAACAATAATCTCTTACAAAATGTTCCTATATATGGCTTGGTTCATAAATCAAGTGATTGGGAGCAATTTAATTTGCAAAGGATACTAGATTTGTGCGGCATAAATCTAAATGAGTTCTAGATGGCAACAAAGTGATACAAGAAAATACTAAATGTGTCCCTGAAACAGTTGCTGGTAACGCTAGGATTACTAGATCTGCAAAAATCAGAACGATCATCATGCCAAATTCGTTTAAAATACATTTCTATATTTCTTTCCTGCTACCTAGTGGTCTAGTTTTGCAGCCTACAGTAGATCTGGTAGGCCTATCTAAATGCGGAGATTGTGTACTCCAGATGGGGAATATATTGGGAAGGAGCTATATAAAATATAGCTTAGCCATAATTTATTAAAAATTCAGATGACCGCTAGCGGGAAGAAAAGAGATACAGAAAATTAACTCCTTCTGCCATCTAGAGGTCATCTGGATTTTTACAATACTATCTAGCAATTCTAGTTTTAAAAAGATTGTGTAAATAGCTTCTTTACAGCCTGGAACATCTGAAATTTATACATAAAGGGGTCTTCTTTATCACTATATTAATATATTTTTCTCCAATCCATTATGGGTATCATTTGCCCTGCCCTTTATGACCCTATTCTTTCTCCTCACACTTTTAATGCAGGAAATTCTAATGAAAACAACTGGTAAATTCCTCCTGATGTGATGCGCCAATAGGAAAAACAATCACCAATCATCCCCCTATGGGAGAATGTACTTAATAAAACACAGGGTAGTGCCCAAAGAGGGCACCCTTCCTCCCAAAAAAAGAAATAGTGATTTTAAGTAAAAATTGAGATGCTGCATAATTTTATCTGTGTTTCTCAAGCAAATAGTCCAAGATAACTGAATTTCTCCTTCCCACATCCATAATATGATATAGTTGAAATTCACACTAGAATGAAAAATTAAAAATTGTCCTCGGATTCATATATAAAATATCATTGAGCTAACATGCAACTCAAAATATTTGTAAAGCTATTTATTATGTTTAATAGGCAAAATATTTAATTTTAATGAAGCCTTCCGTGAATTCACCATAGTAGGTACTATTGACTTTAATGAAGCAGTTCTGAGTTTTATCTCTAGAGGGATGGTAGTAAGCTTGCCATATGCAAAAGAAAGAAGGATTACAGAGACTTTAACAACATAACACAGGAAAATGTAGTTGAAATTTCACATTGTAAATTATTAATTGTGCAGGATATTGGTCTTGTTGGCATCTATTAACTTTAAGGTAAAATGAAAAACGGTACATTTAACCAGAAATCTGGGATTCTACCATTATGTTATCTTGATGTATATCATGAAACTTTGACACTACCCGTGTTTTTGTATCTATGATTATGTACCTATGAAGTAAATATTATTGAGCCAATGAGCTTTATTTCCAAGATTATGTATTAGTTATTTTACATGAAAGCAACCGAATTCAATAGAGCTTACTTTTGAGAAGGTATGTATAAGATGATAACATATAACTCTAGTATTTCTAAAGCATAAAGAAAATAAAATTAATAATCCATGCTATATGGAGGGAAGCATGCAGTGGGGTACCCCAAGGCTCTGTTTTAGGCTGAGTATTCTTCAAGATCTTCACCAATGATTTGGATGAGGGAATAAATGGGGAACTCATCAAATTTGCAGACGACACCAAAGCCAATACAGTTCTAGGCTGCATTAACAGAGGGATAGAATCAAAATCACGTTAAGTGTTAATACCACTTTATAATGCCTTTGTAAGGCCACACTTGGAATACTGCATTCAGTTTTGGTGGCTACAATGTAAAAAG
>QLTV01004097.1:2536623-2547928 GCA_003457575.1 Thermophis baileyi
GCGATATACTGATTTATTGATTCGCCCTCTTGCTGCATTCGCTGCCGAAATTCGTATCGCCGGACGACCTTGGACGGGGTGGGCGCGTAGTGCGTCTTCAGCGTGGCTTGAAGCACTTGCCACGGAACGGTCTGGACCGGTGTTGGGTCTGACAAAGACTCCGCGGTGTCAAACACCTCGGGGCCACAGTGACTGAGAAAAACAGCTCTTTTACGGTTGTCGGTCAGACCCAGCATGTCGTTTGCCTCAAGGAAGCACTCGAAGCGCCGCATATAGGAGTCCCACTTCTCCCTGGTCAGGTCGAAAGGCGCCGGTGGTTGGAAGTTGGACATCGCGGCAGAGAGTAGGCAGAAAGGCAGCTGCCTGGCTGGTTGGAATCGCTGAAGAAGCAGTCACGGTTCTCCTGAACCCAAGCCCTCGTCGCCACTGTTAGATAGTGGGTAGAGATGACAGGAGACAGACTTCCAAGCAGCTCTTTATTTCAGCTCTTGTATCAGCAACCAGCAAAGAGCAGTCTGACAGCTTGCCCTTTTATAGGGAGCTGTCAGACAGACCAGCCAATAGCGTTTGAGCTTTTTCCCGCTCAAACGCTGGACCTGGTTGGAACCATGCAACACAGTTATAACAGTTAGAACATAACATATATCTTCTCTAAGAAAGACGGGTGTAAATAATTCAGTCAATTCCTGAGCAATCTTCATCTCCTCCTTGACAATCACTTTCATTCTTTTTTTCATTCAAACCAGATGCTTCCTGGCTGTTTTCTGCTTCAAATATAAGTATTTAAATAATTTCTTATTGTCTCCGTTTTATTGCCACAGACTTTTTAACTTGACGATGATGATTTCTTGTTACATTTTCTGTCAAAATGTGTGCTGCTTTTTGTTCTCACTGGAACTTTCTTCATTTTCACAACTGCCTTGACATTGCTAGAAAGTCAGGCTGGTCTTATTCTTAGGCTTGGTTATTTCTTTCTTACATTGTGGAGTATATATTTTGCCCGAGCCTCAATTATTATGGACTGAAGCATCATGGAGAAATACCTCTTTATTGCCTTTTCTTTTCAGTCTTTTTTTTCTCCACTGAAATCCTCATTTTTGAGAAGGTTTTTTTTTTGTAGTCACATTTTTTAAAATCTTGCACTAGATCACAGTGACTATCTAGGATTAAATCTTGGGTCACCTGTCGTCTGGTCATTCCAAGACCAATTGTTCTGAGGCACTGTCATTATGGGTATCTTAAAAACTGAATCCCTATTCTCTCCCCCCCCCACACACACACATTACAATATTTTTTCCTTTCTATACCTCGAGATCACCATCCTATTTTTTTATCAGGTAGTTATAGTCTTTGACCTAATTTGTGTTTCTGATCAAATATTGCTTTCCTGTCATGAAGGGATCTAGTCTTCCAATGTTTTCTAGTGTATTAACTTACACCTCTCTGATATGTGGTACAATACCTTCCCCCTCCCTGTCCTTTCTATGCAGTTTGAATGCAGGAATGTCTATCTCACCGATTCCTTTCATTCCACCAAGTTTCTGTTACAGCAACTACTGTATATATTTGTTCATAACTAATGACTCTAATTGCACTTGGGTTTGTTACTAGAAGTGTTACCACAGAAGAATATATATGCTATGCCTTATTTCTTGTTTGCATGAACCATTCTGCATGGCATTTTAAAAAAATGCCACACTTTCTTATTAATCCATTTCTAATCCTGACCCTAATCCTGACAATATTTTCTGAAATATTTACACCCTTCCAAATTAGATGCTGTTCAGTCCCCTGCCCCCAAGGATCAGTTTAAAGCTTATTTGCTATTTCAATATATGAAATGTGCCAGCAGCCTGCTTCAACTTTGGTTTAGTTGGAGTCTATTTCTTGGGTAGAGATTCAGTTGGATCCAAGTCTGACTCCACTTTTTCTTCTAACACTATTGTCTTATCCATACATTGAGACTACTGAACTATATCTGTCTAGGTAGTCATGTACATAGAACAGGCCAGTGGCCTTTTCCAGAGTGCTACCTTAATGGTTCTGGATTTCAATCTATTAACTAGCAGCCTATATTGGTTTCTAGGTATGGCCAGCTACATTTCCACTGTTGTTGGCTCCAAGATATAACACAATGATTGTTTAATCTCCAGCACAATATTTTATAGCACCTGATGTCTGCAACCTTTCCACCATGCAGACAAGCCATTATGAAGTCTATATACCAGCCACAAACTCATCTCTTTGTGCTTCTAATCTTTCCATTGCCCACAATCAAAAGCCGCCTTCCTCATCCCTTCTTAACATCTAAGGAATGGATTCTTCCTACATCATAATCTTCCTCATCTTTTAAATAATATCCTCTCATCTGTGATCCTCTCATCTGAGAACATCTCTAACTCCATCATTTCAAGGGACCAGACTTTCTCCCTGAGAGTCAGGAACTCACTATATCCAGCCATAAGCTCATGGGTTGTGCCCAGTGGGCAAACAGTCATAGATAGCACTTTTGCTCCTTCTGGCTTTCTATTTTCATACAAGTGATGCTATTGGTTATCTTCTTCTTTAGCAATTGTTTGACCGAACATATAACCTTGTCTTCCTCACAAAGTTGCTAAATTTGTTTTATGCTTATTTTTTGGAAGTGGGAGTATGTGTTGAGGCACATGCGGTCCTCTGATCCAGCAGACTTCTTCACTTGCAGCTTCAAGGCTGACATACTGTCATGTCTGTCCTAAATATATCTCGTTATTCAGCAAAACATATAAGTATCTCTGCATGAAACAAAGATTTTTTTTTTAATTCTGTTATGTCCAATAGGGAGGAAGGGAAGGACCCACAAAAAGTTATTTTCATAGATCATTCAGCTGAGAGTTCAAAAGAAGAAAAGTTTTATTACTGCAGCAGTTTCAAAGTACTAGTAGTGTTAATTTCAGAAAACATATTAACAAAGGAGGGCACCTGTAAGAAAGCTGAACCAAAAGATCAAACAAGGCATGAAAAATCAGGTGAATGTCACATCTTCAAGGTTAAGACTTACATGTTATCCAGCCATGCAGGGAAAAGCAGATAACAAAAAAAGCAACATGGAAAGAGACATCTAGTGATATATAAACAACTTATGCATCCATCTATTTCATAAATCCAAAATAAAAAGATGATCACAATTCTTTACACTGTAGTGGCCGAATAGATATGTAGTGGCATAATCTCCTCTTATAAACTTTCAGACCCATAGTGCTTATTGGGTTTCTTTAGGCATCCCATTTTTCCCTCTAGCCAAATAGGCGGATTTTTGTGACTTACCTATATCTGTGCAGCAACACACCAGCCAAAAGAACCCTGTGCTTTAACCATTACAAGGCACTGATTTCCCACAGGTATCGTATTGATATTTTGCACATTGGCTTTTCTTTCATGGTTATACTTGGGCTTCTAACCTAGAAGTAGGCAAGGCTGCTGATTAAAATCTTAGAGGTATTTTTTTTTCTTTATACATATGCTAGCTCATTCCCATCTGTGCTGTTAATTAGTTCCTGACTGTAGGTTAAATGTAGGACATGTTGTCAGGAGCCTAAGGTGGAATGACCAGACCTCCTGCTATTGCAATATGGCCCGTTTTTAACTCTTTCCTTCCTATTCAAGTTTATAATTTATAGGCATGCAAGCAAAACGACTATGTTAGCTTTGGAACAGAAGAAGGGATGTTTGTTCAGTTTCATTTCCACTGCCAAAGGGATACATAGTCTTGCTAAATGCAGGTTTCCTGCTCCACATACACAGACATTATTGATTTAAAATGCAGGTTCCCTCACTCACTCCTTGCTTCTCTCCTAGTTACATCATACACAACAAAATTATTATTAAGGACAGGAAATTACTATGTGCATAAGGACAAATGTTTCTGGGGGACATAAAACATGCTTTTCAATAATTGCGCCAGCAGCTTGACAAGTGTTTGAGGATCACTCTCAGCTTAAAATGAAGAGGCAACTTGTGATAATGCCCAAATAACAAGAATTGTGTGCTTAATAAGAAACCCCGATTGTGTTACAGAGAAATATATAGAGTATTGGTCATTCCAAAAAATTCCAAATCCTTATACAAGAAATGGCAGGTTTGTCTTCTACCAATACTATAACTCTAAATGTGTTTTACATACAAGGCAGATGATTGGGTATTTATGGGCATAATATGGTGGGCTGGGAAACAATTTAACAAATCCCCTGTGATTTCTCATTCTACATCGAAGTCCATTTACAGGAAAGAAACAGGTGGTTGGATTTGCTTAAATATTTTTGGATAGAGCAATAGCACTTAAACTTATATACCACTTCACAGTGCTTTCCAGCCCTCTCTAAGCGGTTTACAGAGTCAGCATATTGCCCCCAACAATCTGGGTCCTCATTTTACCGACCTCAGAAGGATGGAAGGCTGAGTCAACCTTGAGCCGGTCAGGATCGAACTGCCAAACTGCTGGCAGCCGGCAATCAGCAGAATTAGCTGCAGTACTGCATTCTAACCACTGCGCCACTGCGGCTCTTAAAATATATCTATATATATAAAAGCGAAAACCACTCACACATTAATCACGAAATCACCAGAACCGTAAAGCCTACCAACTTGAAATTTACCACGTATGTTCCTCTTGGCTTCTAGGTGCTCACTAAGGAAGGATTTTTCAAAATTACAATCGCAGCATGAGTATTTCTTATATTAATTTTAACAAGTTTTTATTATAAGGAGTTCTACTCCCCCCTCCCCACCTGAAANACGAATCTATTCCTTCTACTCTAACACCAGTTAAAGGGAAAAGAGACAAAAAACACAGGAAAATATTTACAGATGCCATTAGGAAAACACAAGTAAGGGAAACTGCCTGTTTCTCCCATGGCCAATTCTATGTGGCATGCTCCAGAGTCAGTTCACCTGACAGCCTGGTCATCCTCCAGCCAGAGAGCAAAACCAGGAATGTTGTTTACAGGGAGGTCCTGAGCAATTCATCTGAGGGATGAATTGAAAGTCTATGCTATGCAAATAATGTCTTCATCTGTAACAGAAACAGCTTACCATCTCTAACGAAATAATACAGTCCCTTTTTTGACTACTTATTAATTTTCAAGCTTTAAGTGTCAATTTATCAAGCCCCATCACATAGTTTCGTAGCAAAGCACGGGTATCAGCTAGTATGAAATATTATATAAAATGAGTTCTAACACTGTTTTGTAAAAAGTGTTACATTGCAAGCCTAAGTTACTCAGAAGGGGAAAAAAACTAAGCAACTCACTGGGACTTTTGAGTGAATATATGCAAACAGTCTGTATTGCTTGGCTATGAAATCCAGCATGTATTTTTGCTTTACTGTACAGTATGTCATTCTGATAAAAAGCAATTAATACATTTTTGAAACAAGTTGATTTGCATACTTTATAAGCCTTATTTTTCAACACAAATGGATTTAATTCTTATTAGATACATACATGATGTTAATTCGTATTAGATACATACATGGTTTCACCCAGGTCCAGCGTTTGAGCGGGAGAATGCTCAAACGCTATTGGTTGTTGTGTCTGACAGCTCCCTATAAAAGGGCTAGCTGTCAGATTGCTTGCTGCTGGTTGTTTTGAGCAGTTGCTGAATAAAGAACTTTCTGAAGTCTGTCTCCTGTGATCATTCCCACTACTTAACAGTGGCGACGAGGGCTTGGGACCAAGAGAACGAAGACGATCCTCTCAAAGCACCACAACCAGCCAGGCAGTCCAGACGATTTCCTGCCTAGTCTACGGTGATGTCTGCCTTCCACCCGCCTGCGCCGTTCGACCCTGCCAAGGAGAAGTGGGACTCATACACGTGGCGTTTCGAATGCTTCCTTGAAGCAAATGATTTGTTGGGTCTGACGGATAATAGAAAAACAGCATTGTTCCTAAGTCACTACAGTCCCGAGGTGTTTGACACCACGGAATCGCTGTCAGACCCAACCCCAACAGCACACTGTACCGTGGCACGTCCTGCAGGTGACTCTTAAAACCCACTACGTGCCCACTCCATCCAAGGTCGTCCGGTGCTACGAATTTAGGCAGCGACTGCAGATGGAGGGCGAGACGATAAATCAGTACATTGCTGCCCTCCATAAGGCTTCCGGCTACTGCGAGTTCCGTGACCTCGATGACATCCTGCTGGACCAGCTTATTTGTGGCGTGCAGGACATCCGCCTGCAGCTCCGGCTCCTAGCGAAGCCCAATCTAACTCTGGCTGCTGCTCTGGACGAAGCCAGGGCTGCGGAGTCATTGACCAAGGCCGCGGAATCCCTGCACCATTTTGCCGCCTCCAGACCAGATTCAAAGCCTCCAGCGTCTGTGCACAAGGGCACGCTCAACGATCCAGCTAGCAGCGACAACGTCTGCCGCACTAACCACAGGCGTCCGCCTGTCGCAAGGGACTCTCGGGCCGACTGTGCCAGCTGTGGGGGGCAGCATCTGAGGGCATCGTGCCAATCCCAGGACTCCGTGTGCCAACAGTGCGAGAAGCGGGGGCATTTGGTGCGAGTTTGCCGCACCATTTTTCCAGCCAAAGATGCGCATGCGCAGGACTCCACTGGTAACTAGCTGTCAACTCCATTCAGGCGGGAGATTAGAAAACCGTGACATAGAGCCTCCGCGCAGCAACAACCGGACACCAATCAAACTCAGGTTGCCAGAGCCAGCTGCCCTAGCACGTGAAAACTGACAGTCACTGTCTCCATCGACGGCGCACCAATCCAGATGGAAGTTGACACCGGCTCGGCTATCTCGATTGTTGCCTGGCAAACGTCGAAACTCGCCCTTCCGAGTCTCCGGTCTACCCGCCTGCTGAAAACATCCCTCCATTTGTCTGACTACCAGGGCAACCGAATCCCTGTCATGGGTCAAGGCCAGTTCCAGGTGAAGTTTAACAACTTCGAGGGGCCGCTACAGCTCACCGTGGTCAACGGCAGCCTCCCAAGCCTCCTGGGCCTGGACTGGTTCGACACGCTTGGCCTGGGGATGACCGGCATCAATGCCATCACAAGCTCAGACTTCAATGACCTGTTTGACGAGTTCCAAGACGTCTTTAGTGAAGGCTTGGGCAAGTATGTGGGCACTCCTATTTCCTTTAGCCTTGATCCCTAGGTAGCCTCCATCTGGCTTAAGCCTCAGCGGGTCCCTCTGGCCTTGCGGCCCAAGATTGACATTGAACTGGACAAACTCATTAGGTAAGGGATCTTGGAACCAGTCGACCATGCAAAATGGGAGACTCCCATAGTCACCCCCGTTAAAGGGGATGGCAGCATCAGGATTTGCGCAGACTATAAATGCACATTAAACAAGGCATTACAACAGAGTGCCTATCCTGTGCCGATTGTGCACCATCTACTCCACTCCCTGGGCCCTGGCTGCCTGTTCGTGAAGTTAGATCTAGCGCAGGCGTACCAACAGCTGCCAGTAGATGGCGCTACAGCAGAGGCACAGACCATTGTGACTCACAGGGGAGCTTTCAAATGTCACAGGCTGCAGTTTGGGGTTAGCGTGGCCCCAGGGTTGTTCCAGAGTGTGATGGAACCTCTGTTGCAGAACCTCCCTGGGGTCATGCCTTATTTTGATGATGTCCTCATCTCTGCCTGTGACCCGGACCAGCTCCGCTGTCGAGTCAGAATGGTCCTGTCAAAACTGCGCGCTGCTGGGCTTAAGGCCAAGCGCAGTAAATGCTTGCTGGGGGTGCCGGAGGTAGAATTTTTGAGCTACCGCATGAATGGCAATGGCATCCACCCCACCAAGAGCAAGTTGAGGGACATCCATGAGGCCCCTGCCCCTAAGAATCAAGGCGAGCTCCAAGCCTTCCTTGGACTACTTAATTTCTACAGTCTATTTTTGCGAAATAAGGCCACTGTAGCTGAACCGCTCCATAGTCTGTTGGCCAAGAAAACTCCATGGGTTTGGGGACCCAAAGAAGATGCAGCTTTCAGAGCTGTCAAGAAGCTCTTAACCAGTGAGAGTTTTTTAATTCAGTACAACACGACCTTGCCATTGGTTCTGGTTTGTGATGCTTCCCCAATAGGGGTTGGAGCCGTCCTTAGTCACAGACTCCCTAACAGAACCAAGGCCCTGGTGGCTTACTATTCATGAACCCTGTCCAGTGCAGAAAGAAATTACAGCCAGCTGAACAGGGAGGCCTTGGCTGCCATGGCAGGAGTTAAAAAATTTCACGAATATCTTTTTGGGAGGGATTTTGACTTGGTGATGGACCACAAGCCTCTCTTGGGGTTGCTACTGGGGACTGCCTCACTCTGGCAGTCCTGTCCCCCCGTTTCGCCCGCTGGGCCATTTTTCTCTCGGCCTATTCATATCACCTGGTGCACCTGCCAGGGAGACTCATGGGCAACGCGGATGCTTTGAGCAGGTGCCCGTTGCCCAACCTACTCACTGACATTGCCCCGGACGCTCCAGTTCTCTTAATTGATCTTGTGGACTCTGGCTTGGTCACCTCTGCCGAGGTGGCTTGGCACACGGCCATGTTCCCCTCACTCAAAACTGTTCTGAACTGGGTGTGGAGGGGATGGCCGAAGGACCCGGTCAAACCTGACCTAAAACCATACGCACAGAGGCAGCATGAACTGTCTGAGCAAGGGGGTTGCCTCCTCTGGGGCGACCGTGTGGTCATTCCAACCAGCCTGCGAGCTGGAATCCTTCCGACATTACATGAAGGCCATCCTGGGATTGTCCGGATGAAAGCCTTAGCTAAGGGGTACGTTTGGTGGCCTAATATGGACGCTGAGATTCAAAATTGGGTCGGGTTATGCAAACCATGCCAGGAGTCGAGGCTAGCTCCCCCCAGGGCCCCCGTACATGATTGGAAACAACCAAAAGCCCCTTGGTCCCGATTGCATGCCGATTTTGCTGGCCCGTGTCATGGGCAAATGTTCCTGATTATTGTTGATGCCTACTCAAAGTGGCTCGAGATATTCCTTATGGGCTCGACCACTGCGGAGGCCGTAACTAAGGTCCTCCTGCACCTATTCACTACTCACGGAATTCCAGGCATCCTGGTAATGGACAATGGGCCCCAATTTATGGCCACGAGTTTTGAGGGGTTCCTTGCAGAACTGGGGATCTGCCATGCCCTGTCCACGCCCTTTCATCCAGTGACAAATGGCCTGGTTGAACGCGTCATGCGATCAGCAAAGGAAGCACTAGGAAGACTAGGCCCCGGGGACTGGAAGGCCAGGATTGACAAGTTCCTTTTAACCCAGCACATTACACCCAGTGTTTCCACAGGCCGCAGCCCAGCCGAACTTCTCATGGGTCGCAGGCTCCGTTCCGTACTGGACCGCCTGCACCCAAACTACACACACAAAGAGAAAGCCGATCTTGCCCAAACCACCAGATCCTTCTCCATAGAGGACACTGTATTCGCCCGCAACTACGCTGAGGCTTCCCTATGGCTACCTGGGGTTATTGAAAAAATATTAGGTCCAATGACCTATGAGATCCGGCTACAAGACGGCCGGCTTTGGAAAAGGCACACTGACCAATTAAGGAAGCGGGTTAAGGGGAAGTTAAAAAACCCCGCAAATTGTAAATAATTATGCTCCTTCCCTAGCTATCTCAAGCCCGTTGGTATTGGAGGACCTACCTGGAGAAGCTGGAGTCCAGCAGCGTCCTCCCGACGAACCAGTTCCAAAGTCCACAGAGGCCACACCCAGTAATTTCCAGGAGCTTCCATGCTCAGACCCAGGAGCAGCAACAGACCCATCTGCTCAGTCTGCTGCCTCACCAACAACTGAGCTGCGCAGGTCAGGGAAGGTGCCTAAAAGCCCCGCCTACCTGCGTGAGTAGGTTTGCCGTACAGATTGTTCCATCTAGGAGGGGAGGGGTGTTATGTTCTAACTATCAGTACATGGTTTCACCCAGGTCCAGCATTTGAGCAGGAGAATGCTCAAATGCTATTGGTTGTTGTGTCTGACAGCTCCCTATAAAAGGGCTAGCTGTCAGATTGCTTGCTGCTGGTTGTTTTGAGCAGTTGCTGAATAAAGAGCTTTCTGAAGTCTGTCTCCTGTGATCATTCCCACTACTTAACACATAGGTTTTGATTTCTAGATTAATAAAAGTGAATTTCAACTCCTTTGCAAAGATTGTAGTATCTTTCACAATGGGCCTTTAATTTATATACCGGTAGAAATCCCTTATTGAATTTGTTCTGCCTTGACCTTCTGGCAGAATTTTGTGGTGTGGACTCAGGAAATGGACCTTAGCTTCAAAGTCCATTCTTACAGAAAATGAGGCTACATCCTTACTTCACTTTTTTTTCTTCTGATAGTGACATGAAGCATGGTCAGCATTGGGACATTAACAAAAAGACTTGACTAAGAATGCCAAGAATGACATATTTGGTCTTTGAAAGTTAGATTATGCACATTTTATCTTTAACATTGCATCCCCAACTTTAGGTGATTGAAATAATACAGATCATCATAATCATTGTAATAGAATCTAAATATGACTCATTGCATATTTAAAGAGCAAAATTGCACTATCACAAAATACATAAAAAGTAGATAAAAAGACAATTATGTTTCATGCACAGTTTTTTTCAATAAAGCGAGAAATGTATGCAGAAATAATTTGTAGAAGAACACAAGAATGGGGTAGGATAGTGATGGTAACAACTTCTGCAACATTTTACAACTCTGTTTAATAATTGGGTTCAAACTAGTAGAATTTATTTCAGAGTAGGTCGGTTTATCTTGTTTTTGAAAGAAACGATGGCAAGTTGAATCAATCAACAATTAGGATTGTCTTTTCAATCAATTTACCAAGTTAAAGTCCCACAGGAATACAAAAAAACATTCATTGATTCTCTCCCACCTGCATCCACTGGTATGTAGCACAATCAATTCCAGAGCCCCAAAGTGAACTCATACAATTTGGAACCCACAGGAACTGGATAACAAACCACACTACACCCTCTGCAACATGATTCTTACTATGGTCTGATAAAATAATATTCTGATATTCCATTTTTCCCACAGAAAGCACTGATTCAAGTGTTCCATTTCTTAGAGGCAATTACTCCAATAATAATAAATGGTCATTAGATAATCTCTATGTCTGCCCCTCTTTCATTTTTCTTGGATATCGTCTACTATTTATTAGAGTTGTATTAAAAAATTTTCCCTATTGCCTAAAACATACTACAGTATCCACCTTGAACTTTTTGTAACAGAAAGCAGGAGACAAGAAATAAACTAAATCAGCGGTTCTCAACCTGTGGGTCGCGACCCCTTTGGGGG
>QLTV01004097.1:2553811-2564122 GCA_003457575.1 Thermophis baileyi
ACTACCGGTTTTAATGAACCAGTCTGAACCGGCAGCAACCCACCACTGAACAAATCTATGACTTTACTGCTAGACTCATGGCTACTTCTAGCTGAACTGCTAGGTGAGGAAACCATTTGCCTAACTTTAGTTAGTGTATCAGTTGCAGCTCTATCTGGCATGAGCAGACCTTGCTACAGTAACTCATACTTTTATCACGATTACCTTGGACTAGTTCAATATGCTCTACATGAGGCTCTCTCTGAAGACCTTGTGGAAGCTGCAGCTGATACTAAATCCAGCAAGCCACCTATTAACTGAAACTTGGCACTGATAATATGTTACACCTGTGCTCCAAGCAATGCATTGGGTTCCAATAAGCTTCTGGGTGTAATTCAATGTACTGCATTTGACCTCTACTACGTGGCTTAGCACCTGAATACTAGCAGATCCACCTTCTTCTGTAGTACTTGTACTAGGGTACTCCAGTACATGTAACTCCACTTCCATGGAATGGCTGAGCTGCAGAGACACTGCTTTTCATTAGCAATGACTGCTCTTTAAAATAACCTCCTGATGAATATCGGGCTGACACCCATCTTGATTTCCTTCAGGCAAATACTCAAAATGGTGCTCTTCCACACCACATTTGTAGATTGATTTGCAGTATCTAGTCTGAATGAATGCATGAATTATTGAGGCATTATTATGGGTCATTATGTTGAATTTGTAATCTTGTCTCTTAGCATGGACATTTTATGTATTTTAATTATTTTTTTTTAGCATGGATGCTTTATGTCTTAAAGATTTGGGCTAGCTATTATTCCATGTTCAAACACAATTCTGATGGATAAAACTAATTTGCTATCATATTTATCTCTTGGACAGTAACTCCTCCAGAGTCAACAATCTATACTTCATTAGATATATCAGATTTGTCCTACAAATTGGCTTTGAATAGGACATTTAGTCCAATATAATTTTACGTACATAAAAAGATCTTCCTCCCCGAACATTAAAAGATAGGAAGGATAAAGACATGGAATTTTTTGTTCTGGCACTCTTCACTATTTTGGAGAAATAATTCAAATACTGGCATATTTGGCTTAGCTTCAGGTGAAACCTGACTGGTAGCTTTTGTTTTGGATATTATTTTTTTCTTTGACTGTGGGTTCTTATATTTTCTTATTATAACAGATGGTTTACAATAAATTATTACATTCAGCATCATGAAAACACAGGCTTGATAAAAATAAACAAATAAACAAACTACAATATAACTCCCAGTTCCACTTGGATCTTTACAATATGGTAATTAAATACTAAACTGATAAGGCATTGAGTATTATACTGCCAAACAAAACTAAACAAATAAGCTATGTTTCTTTGTTTTTCCTTGAAAACATTTCGCTTCTCATCCAAAAAGAACTGAAGAAGCTTCTTGGATGAGAATCGAAACATCTTCAAGGAAAAACAGAAAGTCCAGTTGCCTCTTGAAAAAAGCACCTTTGAGATAAATAAATAATCAGAAGAAAGAAAATACTACTTTTTGCTAAAGTAGGTTTAGAAATCCCATTTTTATAACTATTTTAGTTACAATTAGTTACCGTATTTTTCGGACTATAAGACGCACCGGTGTATAAGATGCACCAAGATTTCGAAGAGGTTCGAAGAAAAAAAAAAGGTTTTGCCCTTTCCCCCAGCCCCCAGGAGCACTCTGCAGGCCTCCCAAACCCTCTGCGCACCCATTTTCACATGGGGTGGGGCTTCGGGAGGCCAAAAATGGCTGTATTCGGTGTATAAGATGCACCAACATTTCCACCCTCTTTTAGGAGGGAAAAAAGTGCGCCTTATACTCTGAAAAATACAGGTATATACTGTCTGTATCTAATGCTTTCTCCAGTTCCTTATATGATTAAATGTAAAATCCAATGTAATAAATCTTGAGTAGAGTCCTACTGATAATAATAAACTTTTTTAGCTCTACTGAAATTAGTGGTCAAATTAGTCATGACTAACATTAAATGTGATAAAAGTATGACTAACTTCCTCTGATCCCAACTCAGTAATTTGCAGCAATTAAAGTTTATTGAAGCATTGGATTTCTTAGGAAAATCAAATAGTTCCAAAGACTGCTTTTATGGTAGTGTTTAACAACTTATATATGTTGTTTTAGCTGCTTAGGAGAACACGCAACATTAAACTCTAGAATTTAAACTTCACTACTTTAAATGATTTGTGACTTAGCATCTCCATTTTTTTTAAAAAAGTACATAAATTATAAGTTAAATAACTGTTGGCACTTAATTCATAGCTGAATTAAGCTCCTTTCGATGACAACAACTAGCTCTGCTTCTAAACAAGAGATTTTCCTTTTCCGCCACATAGTCTCGTATGAAATACATAAGCAATGGAAAAACAAGGCTGTTTTAGCAATAACAGTACTTCATTTTTGTCACTACTGTTTTTAAAAGTAATCATACCCAGTATAATGATTTTTCTTGCTTTCTTTTTGTTAGTTCTTTATATGGCCAAAGATACATTTTGGCAACACTGAAACTAGATCATAAACTTTATATACTTAGGTAGGAATGCTCCTGATTTAGTGCATGGTATTGTATTAGGGAATCCACCAACTCCTTTGGTGACATGAAGCAGTCATTGTTAATACTTATGGTAAAGTAAGGGGGTTATTATATATAATATCAAAGGCATGATCAATTGGCCATTGAGAATCTGAGCATGGTTCCATAGGGAGAAAAGCCGCAGTTCTTAGAGGTTTTTAGAATGATTGGATTTTTCAAAGTCCCCTCTTTGCAATCAATTCCAAAATGAATTAGATACTCCCTTTTCTTCCTGCTGATTTGATTCATTCCTCACAACAGGGCAACCATAGATGTCAGATGCTCTCTATTAGATCAAGGTTGAGTATCATCACTGTGCCAAGAAACAGGATAAGGAGCTAATATTGCAAAGGCCTTAACGCTGACTTAATTTTCCAACGTTTTTGCTGTGCATCTTGACCAAAAGATTTATAGAAGACAAAGGAGTACCAAATTGTTTTGGTGTATCTCACTTGTCGCAACAACATGCCACTGTATAGGTAGTCCTCGATTTATGACCACAATTGAGCCAGGAATGTCCCTTGCTGAGCAAGACAGCTGTTACATGAGTTTTGCTCCATTTTACGACCTTTCTTGACACAGTTGTTAAGTGAATCCCAGCAGCTGTTAAATGAATAACACGGTTCTTCGGTGAATCTGGCTTCCCCCATTGATTTTGCTTGTCAGAAGGTTGCAAAAGGCGATCACATGACCATGGAACATGCAACCATCATAAATACGAACCAGTTACCAAGTGTCTGAATTTTGATCATGTGGGATGCTGCAACAGTTGTGTGAAAAACGGGGATGCTGCAACAGTCGTGTGAAAAACGGTCCAAAGTCACTTTTTTCAGTGCCATTGTAACTTCAAGAGTTATGAGCCATTTAGAGGTCTTCAAACTTGGCAACTTTAAGACTTGTGGACTTCAACTCCCAGAATTCTCCAGCCAGCTATACTGGCTGGAGAATTCTGGGAGTTGAAGTCCACAAGTCTTAAAGTTGCCAAGTTTGAGGACCCCTGGCCTTAAGAGTCGCGGTGGTGCAGTGGTTAGAGTGCAGTACTGCAGGCTACTTCTGCTGACTGCCGGCTGTCTGCAATTTGGCAGTTTGAATCTCACCAGGCTCAAGGTTGACTCAGCCTTCCATCCTTCCGAGGTTGGTAAAAATGAGGACCCAGATTGTTGGGGGCAATATGCTGACTCTGTCAACCGCTTAGAGAGGGCTGTAAAGCACTATGAAGCGCTATACAAGTCTAAGTGCTATCGCTATTCAAATGTTCACAAACAAACAGCCAATTCGAGGACTTTCTGTACTGTACTACAGTTCACCAGCAAAAGAAGCAGAAGACCATGTCCATTAGTGTGAACTGACAAAGACTCTCAGTCTTCGCCTGGGGTCAACTGGCTTTAACACCAGGAATTAAAACCAGGAATTAAAACACCAGGATAAAACTCTGTTTTATCATTCAGACTCTTTAGCATTAAAAAAAACCCCCTCTTTTGGAAGCATTTTTAAGACTTTCAAAGACCTATTAATAAAGGGCAAACTACACATTACATGTTGTTCCACCATTCAAAAGCTACCTTTCATAAAAAATAATCATACTAAAACTGGCATGCTACATTGCCTTACTGCCTTAGTGAGTATTGTATAGTTTGTCCCAAGGGCAAAATGCAAAGGGCATATTATTTCAGTACCCCTTGTCTCAGGGACATACAAAGAGAATTTGTTCTCCCTAAGCCAGAGCTCAGTTATTCAGAACAAAACACTCCAAGAAAGAGTTCAGTCTTGAGAAAGGCAGAGCGTGCCAGCATATAAACCTTTCTTAGCAATGAAAGTTGTTCCATTAAACTACAGCTCTGCAGTGGGGAACAGGGCTGAGTGCTCGTAACAGTTATATGAAAAACAAGTCAATGCAGGTTAGCAATTAACCTATTAAAAAGGATATATCCGCTTAAATAGCAATCATCATACTGCATAGTACACAAAGCACATTTTCAATGCAACCATAAATCAAAGGACAGAAACAACATCTGTAGATATTAAAGAGGCATTCACTTTAAACAACGATCGGCTTTACAATGATTAAAGATAGTTTTTACTTTCTGTTCTAATAACATCTGGTTCAGCTCCAGTCCCAAGAAAGCAGCTTGACCGAATAATGATCATTGCTCTAAGGCAGGGGTGTCAAACTCGATTTCATTGAGGGCCGCATCAGGGTTGTGTTTGATCTTGGGGGGCTGGGGTGGGTGTGGCCAGAGTGGGTGTGGCCTTCCCGATGTCACTCATGTCAGGGGCGCCTGTGGCAGCCCGAGCGCTCTGCTAGCGAAAACAGGCTCCCGAGCTCCATTTCCGACTGTGAAGGCCTCCTGTAACCTTCTGCCGGCGAAAATGGAGCTCCGTTTTCACTGGCAGAGGGTTTCAGGAGGCCGTTGCAGCTGGAAACAGAACTCGGGAGCCCGGTTTCGCTGGCAGTGGCACCGCGGGCCGGTCCCTCACTGTTTCCAGGGCGGCCACGCGGGCTGGATCTAAGCGCCCCACGGGCCAGATCTGGCCCCCGGGCCTTGAGTTTGACACCCCTGTTCTAAGGTATAGTTTTCTCGCTTCAATTTTAGTTCCTGGCACTGAAGCAAAAGTTTGCTTCTAGTCATGGAGCTAACTGTATGTGTAGTTATGGGAAATAATCATCAGCAAATTCTCCCTTTTCAACTACTGAAACGTTTTACTTTTTTTCTATGTAAGATACTGGTTTTTATAGCAAACACAAATGAGCAGAACAAGAAAGACCTACAACATGATCTTAGCATGCCAATCCCTAGGTAAACACAAAACACAACTGTTTTTTTCCTGAGTCTTCCTTTTGTATAGGACTAGTATAGCGTTGCAATCTTAAATCTAAAACACTGGTTATTAAATTAGGTCATTACTAAAATTGTAAGTGATCTCATTTTCAGATATATATTTTTTTTGAAAAAAATCATCATATCAAACTACCATTAAACCTACATTTAATGTATACAACATTAAACATATACAACAACTGGACTCGTCCCGTTCCACCCGCCTTTTGTCTTCTATTAAGTAATCCGGTATAGAATAAAATGTTTAAATCTTTTTACTTGTTACGCCATCCACAATTTACAGCTTCTGAATGATGACATCCTCCTGGTTAACAAGAAAAATAGGGCTCTAACAGCGAGTGCAATTTTTTAAAATGGGCTTTCCAGCTGTGATTCAGTGAAGTTGAACACTAAGTGGCAGTACTACAGAGGGAAAATTGTTCCATGTTGTTGAGTTTCAAAGAAAGGTCTTTCTTTTTATCTCTTTTCATTAAATAAACAATAGTGAACAGCTCTTTTTCAATTGCCTCATATTGGAAGTTAAGTAGTGGGTTTTATCTGCAATCCTGAGTAAAACAGAACGCTTGAGAGAATTGTATTTTTTCCTGTTTTCTGGATTAGCCCTCTAATCTTTCTTATCAGGAACAGCTATAATGTAAGAGGCAGATAGGTTTAGGGCAAAGGACTTGGGCAAATACAAAACAGAATAGGTGTTCTGTACATTTTGATATTTTTTGGACAATGGGGGGGGCTCTTAAACAAGTATATGTTTTCAGATGTACATGACAAAACTGTATTTCATATAGAATCATTACAGAAGTGGAATGGCAATCCTTAAAATTCCCATTCCACTACAAAGTTCACTAGGTAATCCTCTATTCATCTTCCTCTGCCCAAATTTACCTTGTAAGTTATTCTCATTGAAACAGAAAGTCTTTGTGTGCGAGGATAAGTGAGAAAAATATGTTTATGTAGATAAAGCTGTTATTACATTCCAAGCACTGAAATTCCATCCTTCATACTCATGAGGATGAGTAAGTGACTGGACATCCTTCAACATACCGATAACAGTTGTCTCAGCAACAGCCAATTGGAATAGATGAGAGTTAGTACTTGTGGACCAATCTTCTATACATCTTTCAAGGATTCCTTTGGGGGGAGTGTCAATATAGTTATTTTATGACTGATGTAAATAAATTTTCGCCATATGTGGAGAAGTAGTTACCTGCCTTCTGGAAACTGCACTGAATTTACAAAAATTCCTGAAACACAATTCACAGCTAACACATGGCAGGGTAAGATAGGTAAAGAGTAATTCAGGATTATTCATGTCTCAGTGTTAGGTATTTGCTCCTCTCTATGACTTCATCCTTGATCATTTAAATCAGAATATATAGATAATGTGGAGAGATCCATAATATGGCTGCTTCCCTTTTAACTCCCTCTCTTTTTCTGTCATACACAGATGCAGACACATAACAGGTACAATAGTAAATACACTCAGTTACTGTCACGTGATTTTTCTGAAGCAGAATAGGTTTCTAAGTATGGTACTACTATAGTATGTAGCTAATATGTTCCAGTGCCTATGACCAGTGTTTTATAAATGGAAACAATGGTGAAAATCCTGAATGCATATTTCTTACACATTAATTTTATCATCTCAAACTTAAAAGTATCTTTAATGCTTTTTCTAAGGCATAACATCTTCACATAGCAATATTTTCTATGTTCCTTGTACCGAATATAACAAGTAGATCTATGTAAGAGGAAAAAAACCAAAACAAATTATGACAACTGGATTGACAGACTTCATTTGTTGGATAAGGGAATGGATGAAAATTGGTCTCCTGGCCATCAATATGGCTCAAAGTCTGGAGTGCAACAACGAATCAAAGAACACTCCAAAATTCAAACAATGAGTGAACAAGTGCCAGATGCTTCTACACTTTTCTCCAGAATATAAGTTCTTTCCTTGGTTGTTGTAGATGATCCAGATGATGAACTCTACCACACCACCAGTCACCCCATCTGTAAATTATTCCCAGCATGGTTTAAAGGCATCACACATTTTCCCCACCATATTTTCATCCATATGCTCTGTAAACTCTGGAACACACAGAAGGCACCTTCAGACAAACATTGTTTAACCTATGCCAGCCTGTCAGAGCATACCATTTTTGCTTCAGACTTGCAAATCTGTGAGTTTAATATACCTTCAAGAATTCCCAGCATTTTATGGATTAGCAGACTTCCTTCACAGAAAGAGAAACCAACTTTCTCTCTTCTCACTTCTTCTGTGTCTACTGCAGGTATTTGTGTGCATTGCTTGATGGCTTGTAAAGCATTCCTTCTTGTGAATCAGAATGGAATGTATGCAAAAGGATTGATTATTTTTTTTTAAATTAACAAATGCCTATACAGTAAGAAGCCTACAAAGCTTTCTTTTCACAGCACCACAGAGGAGTAGTAAGTTTCAAGGCTTTCCCTTGAGTTAGAGAAGTAATTGAAACTGATTTGGAAGTTATGGGGTGACAGGCAGTCTCCCCAAGGAAGGAGCAACTACAGGGCAGACCTCTGGAATCAAATTTCATCTGTGGTCCAACTGAGGAAGACCCCCCCTACGCAATTTTGCAGGTTAGAAATCAGGACTTTTAGAAGACTAAACAAGATCTGTTTGTGACAGGTAAAGGAGGTATAAAGCAGCTAAGGCACAATACAATCTTTACATTACATTACATTACATTACATTACATTACATTACATACCATTACATTACATTACATTACTATATTATATTATTTACATTATATTATTACTACAATACTTACATTACATACCATTACATACCATTACATAGTAAGGATTGCTAGTGCCAAATTGATATAATCTAGTACCAGTATCTTCTCAATTATCCCCCTATCATTCCTTTTATCATATTGCATACATATGGGATTTGGAATAGACTGAGTTTTAGAGTAGTAAAAGATTCATTCATTCATTCATTCATTCATTCATTCATTCAATCCAATTTATATAGCTGCCCATCCCATAAAAAAAGTGATTCTGGAGATATACACACACTATATACAGTATATACAATTTATTTGCTTATTTAGCATATGGCAAGTATATACAATGTGTGTAGGATTGAATGGTACATATATATGTCTATATACATCTATACATTGTATGACATTATATGTCAGAATTGGAATAAACCAAGGCACTAGTAATCTTTTAACAGTCTCTTTTTACCAAGGCTAAGCAGAATTATTCAATTGCAAACCTAATAGCAACAAAAACATGAATTTAAAATTGAATTGGTAAAAATGCCAAACAAACATCTTATTTTTTTTAAAAAGGGGAAATCAACATCATATCTAAGGTACAGTAAATATATTATCACCCTTAGCATTTGAAGTCTGGAAAGATAATCTTTTTTTTTTAGGAAATGAGCTACATTTAAAAACAAACATCACATTAAAAATAAACAATGTTTCAGATTCATATAGGTCGTCCCAACCTTTTTCAATTGGTTTTTTAAAAAAAAGACTTTTGTATAATTATCATAGCGAAAGAGTTTAAGGCAAATGTTTGCTGCCTTGAAGTTACAGACAGAATGCATTGAAAGGTTCTCAGTGATGCTGCTATACAGTAACTCAATGAACTTCACTTCGTTGGGTGGCTTATCTGAATAACTGTCATTCGTAAGGGTGCTTCGTCTTCTTCTTTTTTTATTCAGGCCATATAGCTGAGCCATTGTCTTAGTGTGTGCATGGATTTATAAATATCACACCATTCAATTTCTAAATATTTTTATCAACCCATAAATTAAAGATAACACAGGTACTTGCTACTTGCTATCTATCAGGATAGCTTCTCTGCATACATTAAAACTCAGTTACTAGAAATATAAATAAGTAATAGTTATCGATTCCAAAATGGCAATAACCTCAAAAAAAATGTATATCAAACAAAATTTTAAAAAGACTTTCGGAAAAAAAACTGTTAATGTTCAAGGCAAGATGCTAATGGCAATTCTGGGAAAAAAGAATATACATGGTTGTAACACGTTGCTCTTTTAATCTTATAAAAAATTGAAGAAATAGAGCAATCAATAGTGTACAACAAAGCTGCCAAACATTTCATTCGTAATTTGGACATCCAGAAACAAATCACTAAGTAATGTTTTCGAAAGCTCTGCATCTAGGTTATTTATACCAGATTCCAAAATAAATCGACTTGGAAGTAAGATCCAATGGCTTTGATCGAAATTCAACAGAACCTATCATGAACAATATCTGCAGTGATAGTCCTAAGGCATCTTATTGCTGGAGAAGTAATCTCCATGCAACATGAGATTTACTTCTGAGTAAAAGTCCTTAGCATTAGTATTACCACTTTGTTAAAGCTCAATGTCAACCATTACTTTAATAAAAGCTAAGCTTTACAAGCCTCAACTGAAACACTGGCAGATGAGGAAAACAATGCCAATGAATCTTGCACTGCAGTTGTAAACATTCTGAGATACAGCAATATATGATTATCCTATAAGTGTATGGCTTATACCATCATAATTAGAAAATAAGACTGTATTCACAAAGCAAGGAAAAGCTGTAAGTTTAAAACAATGCACACATTCTTGAAACATTAATTATTTAATTTGGTCATACCTAAAGTACAGGTACAGGTAGTCCTCAACTAAGACCACAGTTGAGCCCAAAATTTATATTGCTAAGTGAGAAATTTGTTAAGTGAATTTGACCCGCATTTTACAACCTTTCTTGCCACAGTTGTTAAGTGAATCCATGCAGTTGTTAAGTTAGTAACACAGTTGTTAAGTGAATCTGGCTTCTCTTTGCTTGTCAGAAGGTCGCAAAAGAGTA
>QLTV01004097.1:2569227-2597630 GCA_003457575.1 Thermophis baileyi
CCGCCCCCTCCGTCTCCCTCCCTCCTCGCGTTTGGCTTCCTCTCACTCAGGAATTATTTAGATCTCCGTTTGGGTTGCTATTGGTCAAGCGGCTTCCAAACGGGCACCAGCACCGGGTCGCCCCGGTTTAAAGGAACCGCACTGCCTGCTCCGTCCGCTCCCTGCCCCCTACCCAGTCCGTCGCCAACTGCACGGAAAACTCCGGCGTTTGCAGCAACCCGTTTCGCTTCTTGGAAACTAGGTTTTTCGTTCGCTCGCTCCCTGCCTAGATCGGCCCAACCTCTCCCAAGGGAGGCTTCCCAGAGACGCCGGCAAATAGCTCGGACTAGTGTCCGGATCCACTTTTCCTCCATCCTCGGTGCCCCTTCCTCTACGACCAGGAAGCAAGCAATTAAATTTACCGCGGGGACCGGAGTGGGTGGGGAGGCAGAAAGACACCCGCACCAAGTTCTGTTTGCGTTCTCCCTCCCCACTCCCGTCTCTCCCCCCCCCCCGATTTCAGCGTGGTAAGAAGGCAGCGAGATCTAGTGCAAGTCCTGCCGGGGTCACCAACGGCGGGGGAGAAAGCGTCGTTTTCGCGGAACAGGTTGGGTGCCAGCGGATAAATCGGAGCAGGGAAAACAAGGAAGCCCGAAATAAAGTTTTTTTGTTTTGTCTTTTGTTTTTGCTCATGGTTTCCAAAGTTGCGGACTCTGGATCCCGGAGCGGGGGGGGGGGGCTTGGTGGCGACTTGAAACGCTGGCAATCTCTTAAAGCCGGAGCAGATTAGTTTTCTACTTGTTAGTACATTAAACAAACCAGATCCATTTAAATATAGCTCCCTGACTGACCTCTTCATAGTCTGCCTATTAAGAATGCAATCAAGATAATAACAAGCATGATTTATTAATGAAGGGTCCGGATAACGTTACGAGTCACTTTCGAAGAGAACACGCAGCGGGCAAACGTGCACAGTCCCGCCAGTCGGCGGATTTTCTCGCAGACATAACAAAACGGTCGGAGAATCAACCCCAAACTCACCTTGCGCTCGCTCGCTCGCTCTTTCCCCTCTTTTAGGCGCCTAGCCGCGAAAAACAGCGCCGAGAGCTGGCATGGGAGATGCCTGGATGGCAACCGCCGGCTTGGGTGGTGGAGTTGGTTGGAAAAGAAAAATAGCATTTAAAACGCCAAAGAATGGGTTTAAAATCAAAACTCCCCACCTTCTTGACCAAACCTCTTTCGCGAGGCGTCCTCATCCCTTTCCTCCCTCGCCCCCCCCCGCCTGTTCCGCTTGCGCCGCAAATGCCGATTAAATTATTGATAGTGGAAATTGTGTGGTGGTGGTGGTGGTGGAAGTCATAGTGGCGTCCCCCGATGGAGTAGTAGCTCCGTTTGATCACGCTCGAGAGGGAGAAATTTCATGCTCGCTCGCTAGAGTGAGCTACGCTTGGATCCACAACTCTCCCAGCCGTGAATGGGAGGCTGTACGGGAATCCACACGAGTGCTCCGCTTTGACGTGGATGTCAGATGATTCCCCCTCCTGCCTATAAACGAGACACCCCTGCGTAGCTCACGAGCAATTAGATTCCCTTCACGCCACTGATCTCTTTCTCGCGTAGCAAAAAAATAAATAAAAAATAAAATGAGGCCGCGGCGGCGCGGCGGCAGCCTGGGTTCCCCGCCCTTGCACGTGTCTTCTACCGCGGTTCTCGCTCCGCTTGTTTGGGCTTCCCCCTAAACGCCGGGAGAAGAGGGTTTCCCTGTCTCGCAGAAGTTTTTACGTTTTTAAAAGAACTTTGAGGCCTGAACTTGATTTAAGAAGCTTTTGCTTGGGGTTGTTTTTATTTCAGTTGCTAAAGATTTATTTTAGACTCTGAAAACTTTAAATTAAAAATAAATCAAAGCATTAGACCAGTGCTTCTCGACAGGGGTGAAATCCAGCAGGTTCTGACAGGTTCTGGAGAATCGGTAGCAGAAATTTTGAGTAGTTCGGAGTAGCGAAAATTTTGAGTAGTTCGGAGAACCGGCAAATACCACTATCTAGCTGGCCCCAGAGTGGGGTGGGAATGGAGATTTTGCAGTATCCTTCCCCTGCCACGCCCACCAAGCCACACCACGCCCACCAAGCCACGCCCACAGAACCGGTAGTAAAAAAATTGGATTTCACCATTGCTTCTCAACCTTGGCAAGGTGTGGACTTCAACTCCCAGAATTTCCCCAACCAGCATGCTGGCTGGAGAATTCTGGGAGTTGGTCCACACATTTTCAAACCTGCCATGGTTGAGAAACGCTGTCTTAGAAAAAGCTTCCAAACTGAATTGCCTGTTGTACTGTACTATTAGTTTGGGCTAAGGAGGAGCTGGATATATAGGCTCTTCCCCAACTCTTTCAAAATCCTTTTGCCCAGCAATCCCTCAAATCTTCATAGAAATGAGGACAAAGGGATGTCTTTTAGATTTAAGGAGGATGAAAGACAACTATTGGTGTCTTGACAGATTTCTCCCCTTCACTTCCTCACACTTTTTGTTTCTGGAAAAATAAAAAATGAGATTGGAAATGTGATGGTGGTATTTGAGGCTAAGTAGCATATTCACAGCTGAAACCACAGTATATCTGGAATGGCATGAGAAGGCTCCCCTAGAAAATGGAATGGAACTTGGATTAAGTTATGTGGGAAGATCTGAACAAGCAAGCACACATGACTTTTCTTAATTCTTTTCTGGCATAAGGAAATTCAGGGATTATTGGGCAACTCAGTACATGGCTAATATTTGCATTGAATTACAAGCTAGCTATTTTTTAGTTTAGCATGTCCAAGCCAGGCAGGGGTTTTGTTCCTAAGCTTAATGTGTTCTGCAAACTTAGAAAATGAGATTGACGGAACAAACAAAATTGATCGGCCAGCACTGTGCCAAAGAGATAATCCACTGTGCTGGATTAACTAGTATGCTAATGATGAGTATGTCATTACCAACTATTGACTGAACAGATTGACTTCAAGCTTAGACATCTTGATAGGAGTTAAAGAGAGTCACCCATCAGACATTGCAACTCATTCTCCCTGCAGCTTGATGCTATAAGCTTCCTGCTATAAGTATTTTACTATTCTTATATCAAAATCTCTCTCTCTCTCTCTCTCTCTCTCTCTCTCTCTCTCTCTCTCTCTCTCTCTCTCTCCCTCCCTCTCTCTCTCCTTCTCTCCCCCTCTCCTCTTTTCTCTCTTTTCACTTTTCNTGGTGTATTAAAATATCATCTATTTGTTTTCTGTGTGTATAACTATAGCCCATCCAACTTAATTTACATCCTTCTCCAACTTGACTGCTTCTAGATTGATGGGGCTATACTTTTCTTCCAGACCAGTGGAGAACAATTTGGAGGCTGGACAGAGAATTCTAGAGTCTTCATACCAGAATTCTTCCAAGCCTTGTTTTCAGTACTCCTTTTAATTGGAAAGCATGGGGTTATTTTATATGTTAAATATATTACACTTTGAGAGATAATCTTTTCTTGCTATCGTCTATCATAAATGTTCCCCTTTTCACTTTTTGTCCACCTCCAGTGATTTTAAAAGGATATAATTTCAAGAAAAAGCTACTATGAGTTAAAATTCATCCCCCACCCATCATTACTTTTTATGTACATAGAGAATGCTATCTGGAATTATTACTTTTTTTAGGAAAAAGAAAAGACAAAATGATAAACTTTTTCTCACTAGCTTTCTAACCATCTGTTTAGTTAATGTGATTTGATCCCAGCCTGATTTTCTGAGAAGAAAAGGTCAAGGAAAAAAAAATGGGCTGTGTTTCCATTTCTTCTTATTGTCAGGAAATCTAAATTAATCCTGATTATACAAATGGGAATGATGTCAATGAACTTGGATTTTTTACAAGAGTATTTTATTCTATTAATATTTTTTAATTGGCTGAGTTCAGTTCTAATATTATTTGCCACATTTTACATGTAATTGCATATGTATATGTTTCCTGGCTACATGCCTTCACCTAATGTTTTTCCCTCTGTCATCCCCCTCCCCCATCCCCAATAAAAGCTATAGGAAATTACTAATTCAGTTAAGTGCAAAAACAAATAGAACATTTTTAAAAAAAACCCTATTCTGCCTTTTTAAATTGCAATTTGCTAGTAGTGGAAATATAGTGCATATGCTCTGGGTGCAATCCACACTTTTGAAAATATGCAATATAATTTTACAATAAAGAAAACCAATTTTCTGATTCACTATTGGGTTATGTACCGCGAAATCAATTCACCTGCCATTGCAATTTGGTAAAACAATACAGCTAGAAAAGTGATCCCTGTGTCACCCATTGGGTTTAATATGAAGAGAAGAACAAATAACATTGGTTTATACTAGGCTACAATTTGGATTGTCTCATGTCAAAGGCAATTCCCTTGATTCTGGGAAAGTACATTCTTTGAAACTTGTGTAAACCATGGTTTCTGAGTAGCGTGATTTGTGAACTCAGTCATTGGGATTTTTTTCACAAATCATAATTAAAAGAAAGCATTGCATGGTCCTAAATCTTGGTGAAAGGAATTTAAGCAATAACGGTGTTTTAATTCATTCCTTTGTGCTGTTTGAAATCCATATCTGCCTTGTTTTCAAGCTGTTATTTCTCCTACAGAAAGAAGATATTGATTAATTCAGCTTCTTCCCTGTTTTTCATTAAAATAAATTCCTGGAGTTATAATAAGTCTTATTTTCTGAGGAATACAACAGAAGCTGCCTCCAGTTTGAATAACTGAGCTTATTCCTGGTAAGAGCAAAGTGGGAAAGGTCACACAACAAGGAATAATACGGGAATAATTAGATTCAGTAGAGATATGATTAAACTCTAATCAATCAACCAAAATGAAAAAAATGAGTGAAGATTATTTCAAAAATTGTCATTAGATCTTAATAATGGGCTTCTTATATCAAGTCAAGGCTTAACTTACTCCAGCATCTTTCTTACAGATGTTTTAAGGGTAACCACAAGCAGGAGATGGTAATAAAACCCTCTTCTATATTTATTCCCTTGCAACTGATATATGGGAACACGGTGCCTCCAAATTAGAAGTATATGATAGCCCTTGATAAACCTGCAGAAGTAGTCCTCAACTTAAAACAGTTCATTTAGTGTCCATTCAGAGTTACAACGGCACTGAAAAAAGTGACTTACAACCAGGGGTGGGTTCCTCCTGGTTCGGACCGGTTCTCCCAAACAGGCAGTGGCCTGCTGGTGATGTCATGATGATGTTACCAAACCGGATCGGTCAGTGCCGGTCCGTGGGGGCCGCCATCTTTTTTTTTTTTGAATTTTTTTGAATTTTTTTTTCCTTCTGAGCATGCACAGAAGCCGACTTCCGGCACTGTGCATGCGGTTGCCATCTTTTTTTGGCTTTGTTTTTTTCCCCCAGATTTTTTGTTACTGTGCATGTGCGCGCGCACTTCGTGTGCGTGCGCCCACGAGGCGCGGGAGAGAGTGAACTGGCAGCGAGGTAAGTTGGAACCCACCCCTGCTTAGGACCGTTTTTCAGTTACAACCTCTGAAGCATCCCCATGATCATGCAATCAAAATTCAGATGCTTGGACAACTGGTTCATAGTTATGACCGTTGCTATGTCCCAAGGTCATGTGATCACTTTTTGCAACCTTCTGACAAGCCAAGACAATGGGGAAGCCAGATTCACTTAACAACCAGGTTACTAATTTATCAACTGCAGTGATTCACGTAACAACTGTGGCAAGAAAGATCATTACATGGGGCAAAACTCACTTAACAAAAGAAATTTTGGGCTCAATTGTGGTCATAGGTCGAGGACTTCCTGTATTCTGTTTATTTACCCAGTCCTTTTTAAAGCCATCTGATTGGTGGCCACCACCATCTCAAATGGTAATAATGTCCCTGGGCCAGATTATGCGCTGTGTGAATAAGGACTTTCTTTTGACTATTCTGAATCTGCTTCCAATGTGGTTCATTTGTATTTTGAGAAAGTTAGTAAACTTTTCTCTAACCATTCTTTTTACAGCGTGTCATGCATGAACCTTCTGGGTAATGTATATAGAATTATTATTAATGCTATGCCCTATTATTGTGTTATTTATTGTTGCATTAGGTCCAGCTATTGCATCTCTAAAGCTTTTAGAGTCTTTTGAAGTGGATTATGAATTCATAATATATTTTTTTTAAATGTCCTCTTGCAGTTACCTTTCTTTCCAAACTGGAATGTGTCAGGCATCCCAGTCCTTTATTTTTCACAAGAAAGAAATTAATTTTTACTGAATATTTTGGTTGCCTTCTTCTACACTTTTTCCAGCTCTGTTGTATCCTATTTCAAATGAGGCAAACAGAATTGTACACAATATTTACTTATGTCCCATAGATTTATGTGACAACATAACAAATGTTGGCTATTTTATTTTCTGACTTTCAAAATCTCTCAAGCTATTGACAACTTTAGGTAAATTTCACATGAGAATGTTTCTCCAAACTTTCTCCACCCTAAACTTTCAAAAAGTCATAATTTACTCTTCACTAACAAACATTTGAATGGGGGGGGGAGTTATACATTGATACAGGATTATACAGGAGTTTGTTATATTCATTAGTTCTTATTTATAACACCTTTGACTCATGACAAGAATTTTATCTCACCTAGAATCAGATGTGTCCACAAGGGGGTGAGAAATGGCAAAATTAATATCACGTGTATTATAATACAAGCTCCACCCTTTTTGCACATATGCTATGACACTGCATGCACCTATAAAAAGGGGGAAAACTTGTGTCACAATCCTGTCCCATTTGTGTTGGACGCACTGTTTAAGGTGCTTCTGGGTTGAAAGGATTTGCCGGTGACATCACTGTTGCCCAATAGAGGTCCATGGGGACTCCTTTCATGTCACCATCAAGGAGCTGGAGTGAATGACAGGAGCTCGCCCTGCCATGCAGCAGCACTCAGGTCTCTAATGCGGACTTCCAACCTCCAACCCAGTGTCCTACCCACATGAGCCACTACACTCTCATCTGTCACAATGGCACACATCTGGATAATGTGTAATGTCTTCCATTTTAGAATCACTCACTTCCACCTCAAAACATGAAACTGGAGCTCTATACTTATTGTCAAGTCCTGCAAGGTAGGCAATTCAGGATAGAAAAACTTCTTGGATTTCTGGAATTTTATTGCTGGTGGGATACAGAATCTTAATAGCCTGCTAAAGCAACTCTCCAGATCAGTTTATATCTAGAGTAATTAAGCAGAGATATTCTAAGCCTCTTTCTGTTGCTTCTCTGCCTTGGGCTGGAGTGTTGCTGCCTCCTTGTTACCAGGTTCTGGTACTCTACTTTCCATCATATTTGCTTACTTCAGGATAAGTCCCACTGAATTGGACTTTACCTTTCAGTAAATATTAATAGGATTACCTGTAAAGACTTTCACATCAACCCAAATTATGATCCATACTCTCCTCATGGAATTCATGTTGGTTTACATTGGTTTACAAAGTGGATAAAAACAAAAGGCACAGGTAATGACATTTCAGATCAGCAACTTGGTTGTTAAGTGAAGCAGTCACTAGTGAAACCTCAACTGTGCTTATGAGCTTTCTTTCCTTTGCTTTACAGGCCTAAGAAGATTATAAATGGATTGGTTGTAAGGTTACTCTTTCATCACCATCATAATAGCAAACAGTGGCTAAACAAAGTAGTCACTAAATGAGGACTATCTCTATAATTTTTTTTTGTAGGGGAGTCATCTTTTGATCTGTGGTCCTCAAAAACCCACTCCCCCTCCCCCCACCCCTCCTCCCCCCCCCCCTCCCCCTCCTCCTCCTCCTCCTCCTCCTCCTCCTCCTCCTCCCCATTATAGTTTAGTATTCAGATATTCTAAAAGTGTGGTTGTGGGAATCCTTATATCTATCAAAGAAAGGTAAGCATTTTGTTTACTGTAGGAAATTGGGAACATGCTCCCTGTCTAGAGACTTATTAAATAACAGAGTCAAAACACAGTACTGGCTTTGCATAGCAATAAGATGATACCTATATACCCAAAGTAAACTCTTTTACTTTGCAGTTGTTGCAGTGGTCATTGCTCAAATTTAATGCCAGGTTAATAAACTGACATCATTTGCATAAACTTGTACCTGTTCTGACTTTGGCATTTGAGATTTTGCCCTTTTGAAAGACACGACATAAGGCCAAACCTAATGTCCAAGATCCTGATTCAGGCTCCTTTTCTAAATACTTTGGGAGTTCATTAGTGAATTAAAATCTGGATGGATATCAAAACATTCATGAAATGCTTCATATTGGTAAAATCCAGAAAGCTGAAAGTTAAAACAGTTAAACACAATAGTCCCTGGTATCATCAGTAATTTCCAACAACTGATATTCAAGATGTTACCAAAATAACAGTGCTTACTTAGGTATATCTTCATTGCAGAATGCTACTTGGTTGCATTGCTAGCATGTGTAAAATTAAATTAAAACTGCATAGATTTTAGCAGATTGCACACAATTTGTTATATTAGTTAAAATATTTTTAGTTCAGTGGGATTTCTAAGCAAACCTCCACAGGCTAAAGTGGCAACATTATTGAAATATTGAAAGTCCTGTTTTACTGGTTGAGATGGATCTTATATACATTGTTTGAAAGTGCATCAATAGTATTTCTGCATAAAACCTAATAGACTTTTTTTTATTAGTGGTCAGAAGTTAAGCAGTAAGGCAAAGTCTTTGCTATTTAAATGCATGGTGTCTCTGACAAAAATCATTACAATTTTCCATTCAGGCATTTTGTTACCTGTACCAATAATAATTGCAGCACATGTACGTGTTTTGCAAACTAGCACATATGCATCAATTTGTTTCATTTCACAATTGTTTATTCTGGGAATTCCTGAGATTTGGTAGGTGGTGTGAAACCAAACTTCTGAGATTTTTCTTGGCATCGAGTACACATTTTTAAATATATATCTATATCTATATCTATATCTATATCTATATCTATATCTATATCTATATCTATATCTATATCTATATCTATATCTATATCTATATCTATATCTATCTATATCTATATCTATATCTATATCTAATCTATATCTATATCTATCTATATCTATCTATCTATATATATCTATCTATATCTATCTATATCTATATCTATATCTATATCTATATCTATATCTATATCTATATCTATATCTATATCTATATCTATATCTATATCTATCTCTATCTCTATCTATCTATCTATCTATCTATCTATCTATCTATCTATCTATCTATCTATCTATCTATCTATCTATCTGTATCTATAAGGCTTTCCTTTCCTAACATGTAATATATTAGCAAACAGATTGACACTTGTATTTTTTTCCCTCTAGATCTATGTCATTGTAACAAAAGAGCTTCTGGAAAAGCCAATTAATTAATATATTATAGTATAGATTTTTGATTTCCTGAGCCATACTGGGGTGGTATTAAAAAGCTGTATGAAATCAAATGCAGTTGCAATAGATACAGATTTTCAACTGAGAACCAAGAGGAAAGTTTATACAAGATTAATTTGCTCCAGGCAATAGTGACTCCCATAACATTAGGAATCCTCTCAGCTTCATCCATGTGTGGCAGAGTTACACCTCATGCCTTTGCACTCTTGCACTCATACCTCACAGGAATTGGAATTAATTTCACTGGTGTTACTAGATTACTTACAGGCGCTTTGGGTGGCATTAAAAAGCAAGTGTCTAGTAAGACAACAAAGTATCTGGTGTCCAGAACCTTTGAGAGGATTGCATGCTCTCACTTTGGAGACATGATAGCAGTGTTCCAATATTTGAGGGCTGTCACAGAGAGGAGTGGGTCAGCCTATTTTCCAAAGCACCTGAAGGCCAGACAAGGAATAATGGATGGAAACTGATCAAGGAGAGATTCAATCTAGAAATAAGGAGAAATTTTCTGACAGTGAGAACAATCAACCAATGGAACAGCTTTCCTTCAGAAGTTGTGGGTGCTTCATCACTGGAAGCTTTCAAGAAGAGACTGGACAGCCACTTGTCAGAAATGGTTGGGTGGAGTTTGGATTAGATGACCTAGAAGGCCCCTTCCAACTCTGTTATTCTGTTATTATTCTGTTAAGTGGAAGGAGCAAGCAGCAGAAAGTAAGTATACCACCAGGACAAAAAAGTTGCAGCAGAAAGTAAGTATACCACCAGGACAAAAGAGCCAAATGCAGCTGAAGATGCTGTATAACAAAGGAAAACAAAGCACCTTTCCTTTTTAGACACTTTCCTTTCTAAATTTGAATCTAAAATTTGCTTGGTGAAAGACTTATTGGATGAGTATGTAGAATTATTGAATGAATATACTGTATATGGTTATAGAGTGAATCTTCTCCTGGGCTTCTCTGATTGAATCAAGAAACTTCCTGCTTTGAGAGGTGAAAAGAGCAAGGAATGGATTTTTCTTGCCTTCCTAATATTTTCATACACCAGCTTCCTCCCATCCCTCTGGTGTGACACTCCATCTGTACCATTCTCCCCCAATCAGGTAAATTTTCCACAAAGCTTTGCCTGAAGTCCTGAACATCTCATTTCACAGTGGGGACAAAGTGGTTTACAACTCTATGAAGGTTCAGGTGGATCCTCCCCAGCCTGCAACTTCTTCCCTCCCCAACCATTTCAATTGGGACTGCAGGCCCTTGAGACAAATAGGCAAGTAGAAAGATATAGTAGAGGTTCTCCTTGCATTTCCCTCCCTCAGTACTTCTGAGTGTTGGAAGAACAATGAGACTATATTTGGGTTTTTAGAATATGAGTATCAGGACACTGCTAAAAATTAAATACCCAAATGGAAACTAATCCAAACCACATTACTCTTTTGAGCCAATACATATGGCTTGTGGTCAGAGGCTTGCTTTTTGTTGCTATGTATATGGCCAAGGGTTTCCTTGATTCTTTTGTATGCTATCATTCATTTCATTGATTACCTAACACAGGAAAATTAGCATTAATTTAAAAATCTATGTGCCTATCAGAAGGGGTCTTGGAGATCTTGTAGTTCAACCCCCTGCCCAAGCAGGAGACCCTATACCAGTGATGGCGAACCTTTTCGGCACCGAGTGCCCAAACCGGAGCACGCACGCGCCGGCCAGCTGATCTTCGTGTGTGCTGGAGCGCCAGAAACCCAAAGACCAGGTGGCCGGCGCACACATGCCAACTGGTCTTCGGGTTTCCGACACTCCAGTGCGCGCACACCGGAAACCAGAAGAGCAGCTGGTGTCGGCACATGTGCCCACAGAGAGGGCTCTGCGTGCCACCTCTGGCACCCGTGCCATAGGTTCGCCATCATGGCCCTATACCATTCTGGACAAATGGCTGTTCAGTCTCTTCTTAAAAACCTTCAGTGTTGGAGCATCCACAACTTCTGCATTACTATTACTATCAGTCTTCTCATTGTTCCTGTCACCCATCTCCTCCCACTTATGACTGCAGGACTGTAACTTGTTGCTTGTATCCTTATGATTTATATTGATACTGATTGTTTCCTGATTGCTTATTTGTATCCTATGAGGTGTTGTACCTTATGATTCTTGACGAATGTATCTTGTTTTTTTTTATGTACACTGAGAGCATATGCACCAAAGACAAATTCCTTGTGTGTCCAATCACACTTGGCCAATAAAGAATTCTATTCTATTCTATTCTATTCTATTCTATTCTATTCTATTCTATTCTATTCTATTCTATTCTATTCTATTCTATTCTATTCTATTCTGAAGGCAAGCCATTAACTGTTCTCTCTGTCAGGAAATTTCTCCTTAGTCCTGGGTTAGATCTCTCATTGATAAGTTTTCATCTGTTACTTCTTGTCCTGCTCACAGGTGCTTTGGAGGATAGGTTGTCCCCTTCTTTGTGACAGCCTCTGAAATATTGAGGCAGTGGCTAAATCAGGATTACCTGTAATATCAAACAGAGGAACATCCATGACAGAGCTCCATGAACATCTGGGCCCCAGTGCCTGGGGAAGAACTCTCTTCACAGCCTTCTGAAACACAATGAGGGCTATCTGATGGTGCTTTCAGGAGTCTTTCTACCCCTCTGTGGACCTCACTTATTAAAGGCAAAATATCATTGGATGAAGTTAAAAGTATGAAAACAATATAACAAACATTACTTGAATATTTATATGTGGAATATTTTATATGGCAGTCAACATTCTTTGTATCTTCAAAAGAGAATCCTGAACTTTACAGAACTATATCATGGATAAGTCCAAATATACAGTTTCCTCAAAAATTCTCTAACTTTTCCCTGTAAATATATTCTAGCTTTGTAGGTGTCCGCTAAGTCACAAATCTCCTCACAATTGTCATAACAAGGAAATTACATGGCAAACCATCAGGATATTTCAATGGTTCAAGACAGAGTTCCCCAACCTTTCTGGCTTTGTGGGCCGGCAGGGAGGGGTAGAGGAGATGGTTCTGTGTGAGTGGCAGGCAAGTACATGTGCACAGCTCCATTTGCATGAGCACCAGGCATGCACACATGCTGCTTGCACAAATGGAGCATGCGTGCATGTGCTCACCCATTGCTTGTGCAAGTGGGGATGCGCACAGGCCCTCCTGCTGTTTCTGCGGCCCGGTTCTGAATGGCTCATGGCCAGGAGTGGGTTCTGACTTACCTCGCTGCTGGTTCGCTTCCTCACGCACCGCGTGAGCGTGCGCGCGCTTTGCGCATGTGCAGTGCTAAAACCCAAGCTTCTGCACATGTGCAGAAGCAAAAAAACAGCTTCTGCGTGTGCGCAGAAGCAAAAAACAAGATGGTAGGCGCCACTGAGAGAGCCGGTTCGGGGGTGTGTCCAGCCAGCCATCGTTGCCGGTTCGGTGAGCGGGGGGAAATTCCCGCTACCGGTTCTATAGAGCAGGTCTGAACCGGCAGGAACCCACCTCTGCTCATGGCCCAATAGTGGGCCACAGCCCAGAGATTGGGGAACCCTGGTCCAAGGCATTGTTCAATGTCTAGCCCACCACATTTGAGCTGCTACAATCTAGATGACCACTGGATGGCAGCAAATAGATAGGTTTCATTATATCCGTTTGCTGGCCATCTAGAAATTTTCCAGATTTTTGCAGCTCAGCTGTGGTGGCCGTGTGGTTTGAACATCCTAAACTTCATTAGACTTGCCTAGCATGCCAAAAGTTTGCATTATGTTGTGCTTTTGCCTTGAGGTTTAGAATGCCTCCTCACATCCTTTCAGACATGAACCATAATTTGATATAATAGAACACATGCTTTGCAGCATTTCAAACTTAAACTTAAAATATTATGGATCTGAGGATGAGAAATTGCCCCTCTCCCAAGAACATAGCTTACTGTTGCCATTTAGATAAGAAAGATTGTGTGTCCAATTAATCCCAAAATGTATCTCAAATTTAAATCTTTGTGAAATCTTTGTCTGGTCAATTGGTAAACCATGAAAAATAAGACGGTAAGACTACCAATTTTACTGTTATATTATATTTTTATCCCAGAAAGACAGCTTTTTCTTCTTTTCAAATACCTTTCTGTATTACATAGGTTTGGGAACAGGTTACTAGGACAGTGGTTGACAAGATAACTTTGGAAATGTGTTGTTTTGTTTGTTAAAAGTTGTATGTTTTTATTTTACACCTCTACATTCTAAGGCAGGGGTCTCCAACCTTGGCAACTTTAAGCCTGGCGGACTTCAACTCCCAGAATTCTGGGAGTTGAAGTCCGCCAGGCTTAAAGTTGCCAAGGTTGGAGACCCCTGTTCTAAGGCATGTAAAACTGCTTAGAATTAGAAATCCTCCAATTTATTAATTTAAGTTAGAATCCATAAATCCCAACAGATAAGGTTTGAAGCGCGTTCCTGCAGAGGAAGGTGAATCAAAAGAAGTATTGTTTTAAAGATTCAACCTAGATGTAGCAATCAAGAAAGAAACAAATACCCCAATCAAAGTTTACAAATTACCACATATAAAAAGCCAATAAACTTAACTCCCCCATGCACTGATGTTTATTTATTTAATTTTTATACCACTAATCTCACTATCCATATGTTATCTAATTGGGTGATGAGACATTTGCCATAGGAAAAGCAACTTCCCAAAACACCAAGAACCCAACAATTTAAACCTGAGCTACATATCTTATCCACTGTTGGTCTTGATTGTGTTAGGATTCCTTCCTGTACAGTGAATCTGAAAGATTTAGGAGGGTTCTATACACATTTGCCTGGCTATAAGTTTAATTGAAAGCAGTGGAAATTAAATCTCAGTTAATTTGCTCAATGAGATAAAGTTCTTTTAATTGCTGGGGGATATGCACCAAAAGGGCATCTTAAGCAGTTAGTAGAAGTACCTATTTATCTCTGAAAACATCTGAAGCACCACCCTAAAAGGGGCTCTGGGCTGATGCATCCACCAAACTCATGGATGTTGTGCACCTCTATCCTGAAGTATGGCTGAATGGCCACTGCTCCTATTCCATAGACGCCCCTCAAAGCTTACTGTGTCACTCCTGGCCAACTCCTAAACTGCCATTTGTTTGAACATATGCTCAAATTAAACAGAGTGCTTTAAAACAGGATTAGGTGGGAAAGGATGGAAAAGGTTAGGAATAGTTTACTTAGGATGCTCATATTTCGCTTCAATCATACCCAGATATATTGCAGAAGAGATCCATCTCTTGACCAAAACAAGACTTTGTCCAATAGCCCAAGTAAGATGGGGAACCTTTGACTTCCACAGACTTGCCAAACTATAATACCCAGCAGTTCCAAACTAGCCAGACAATGAAGAATGATGCTGGAAGCATTCAGTTTTCTAAAATGCTTTTCTATTAGCATTTGTAAATTAACATATTGAATTCTAGGATGGGGGTTGTATCATTTACCAGCTCTGCCCACATTTGCATCCGAGTGTTGAAGTGTTGAAACCAGCCTAATTTGCATCTTACTAACACTTAGTTCATTATGCATTATGCATTTAATAATTGTATTATTAGAGCCTAAAATTAAATACCAAGCAAAGGAAAATATATTTAACAGGTGTGATTGTGTGTGTGTGTGTGTGTGTGTGTGTGTGTGTGTGTGTGTGTGTTTTAAAGAAAGCTTGTGAGAATATGGGTGAAGACCTCAGCTTCAGCAGCTGCACTGCTACTTGAAATGAGCCAATGGGCTGCTGGATAACTGTTGGTATTTATTGCAAACCAGCAAAAGGCTCTGACTCATAAAAATGCAGATGATTTGATATTCAGAAGCCTTGAAGACTCATAAATCACCAGAGATTGGATTGCCAAAAATGCTGTCTTCCACAGATCGGTGAAAGATGTTTCCTCTTCCTGCTCTTTCTAAATTATTAGCCTTTTATTTTCCCAGCAAGTAAATTAGGGGTAAGGCTTATAATATTCCATAGGAACAGAGTCAAGGGTTATCTAAACCATTATCCTGTTCCTATCAAGTACAGCAGCAAGCCTTACTTAATGTCAGGATCAGAACTAGAAAAGCTAATACAATCTCATGGTGAGATATTATCCAAGGTGAGCCAAATAATTTTGGCACCCAGTGGAAAAAAATATTCTACAGCTATGCCTGTTCATCCTGGCCAGGTAATGCCAATAGAATCAATACAAACAAGTAACACTGGAAATCTTTTTATAACAGCAAAATTATTATTATTATTTTTTTCATTTGAAGTAACATTCAAGCCAGAATTAAAAGCCATTATGGAGGTAGATCAGTCAGCAGGGTGACATTCACTTCAGACAGTATATTATGAAGTGCTGTATTATTATGGGAGAGGGAAAGATGTGAATTTTTTTAAAGATTCAGTGTAGCTTTACAATAAAGTAGAAGTAGCTCATTTGGTTGTGATTCCTATCTGGCTTACCCCATAAGACTGACATCAATGTCACAAGTATGAAAGTACAATTTGTCTTCACACATCCCGGTCTCCTTTTCATCCTGAGAAACTAGGAAGGGTCTTTTCTGAGCCTCTTGCCCCATCCACTATCTAGCTGTGGACTATGCTGTCCCTTTTCTGACCAGTCCCTTGGCAGCATCTCTTTGCCTTGTCTCCCAAGGTCACATACCATTACAAAAGCCCTGCAACTGGTGAATCAGGTAAAGGGTAGGCATTAAAAAATACTCAGCATGGAAAGAGGAACTGAGAGCCTATGGCAATAGCATAGCAATAGCACTTAGGCTTCTATACCATCCCATAGTGCTTTACAGCACTCTTTGGGTTGTTTACAATGTCAGCATATTGCCCCCAACAATCTGGGTCCTCATTTTACCGACCTCAGAAGGATGGAAGGCTAAGCCTGTCAGGATCAAACTCTAGGTTATGGGCAAAGTTTGCCTGCAATACTGTGTTCTAACCACTGTGCCACCAGGGCTCTGTACTTCATTCTTGCCCAAACTTTCAAAGGATATGTTCACTTAAGAAAAATTATCCACTTCTGGCATAGAAGAAATTCCCAATGTATTGAGTTGTATGGAACCATTGAAATGGCACTTTCTTAATGATTATGTTCTGATACATACTTGACAGCCATAATTAGATAATTATTGCATATATTATTAGTGCACCTTTTATATTCTATCTGTTTTTCTTATACTGCCTTTCTAATGGTTATTGTGATATGAAATATATCCTGTAACTAGGTGCTTTGGGTCTTGTTTTATATCTAAAAATGAGTCACTAATCAAACAGATATATATTCTGCATATATATAATTAAGTGTGTTATAGTTTGTTGACTGAGATATGTGTCTTCCAACATTAGAATGGCCTTAGTAATTTGGACATTTAGGTCACTTTCTTCTGTCCTGTATAGCAATAGCACTTAGACTTACATACCACTTCACAGTGCTTTTACAGCCCTCTCTAAGCGGTTCACAGAGTCAGCATATTGCCCCCAACAATCTGGGTCCTCATTTTACCCACTTCGGAAGGATGGAAGGCTGAGTCAACCTTGATATAGAATAGAGAAACTTGCTGCAGAAATCATCTGCATTTGAATCTGTTACTTTTAGAGAGCTCATTCCTTGTTCCCAGTTAAACTCCATGGCCTATAGACCTAAGACATCTTGCCAAACAGCAATGGACTTTCTACAAATCAAAGGTATCAGAGAGCTTGTACCATTTAGTAGCTCAACACCAAATATCTTAACCTGGATTGTACAGCTTGGTCAACAATCATGCTCTGTTCCCTCAAGCCTCAACATTTGGGTTGATTAGTCTAGCAGTCTTTATTAGTCTTCTGTAACATATTATACAGTTTTCCCATGTTGTTATCACTAGAGCTCTTACATACAAACAGTTAGGAAAGTGCTAGCTACCTGCTGAGAAGAATGTGGAATTTTATCTGACGCATAACACAAGTTTTATCTAGATACATAACCTTCTAGATATTCTGGTAATTCGATCAAAAGATAAATTATCGCTCCTCAAATCAGTGGGGAATACTTGACCATCCTGCCCAAGTCTCCTTCCAGACTTGGCTGCCACATATGACTGTGCTAAATTCCAGAATATTCTTCCTATAATTGCAGTGGGAATTTCTGATGTCTTGAGGAGGGTCCACCACTCACATGCCCTACAATATAAAATTATCTTCATGTGGTTCGGTCCATTGGATACAAAAAAAATATATGTGATACTCAGCTTCATAATTCTTTTGTGAACACCCATGTAAGATTCCATACAAATCCTTGGTCAGAATAGACTCTGCCTTCCTATCCTGATTTCTTTGCAAGAATATTTTCCACTCCAACAGTAAGACTTCTTCCTAGAGATGCTGTATGTGGGGTTTGAGTGCAGAAATGTGGTTAACTCTTTGCTAAAATCAAAGTGAAGCATGAATTCTGAGAATTTGAGGAGCCTTTTATAATCCCAGAAAGCCTTTTCTTGTGCCTCATCTCATTGCCATGCTAGCTTTTTTTAAAGCATGTAGTGCAAAAGTTCTCAAAGGATTGAAAGATTTGCCCCAAATGAGAACAATTTAACATCCCTAGTAAATATGAACCATGGGATTCTGTGTCAATGAACTTTTTTTTACTAGGTGCAACTTTGTCACTCAACATAGCTCTTCTTTATCAGTTTTGTTTCTTAAGAACTGTACTTCTGGCCTGTTGAATAAAAAAAACCCTCTTCCAGTCTTCAAAGCACTTTCTTTAGTGTGGAAAGTTATTCCTCATAAGCTTTTGCCCATGATGAGAATGTCATTAATCCTTACTACTAACTCATGGACTTCCCTTTAAATATTTTTCCATAGCTCTTTGAAATATGCCTAGGGCTAATGAAACTCTGTAGGTGAACTAATGTGCTAATGCAACACTTTGGGAATGTTGATGGTCACACTTCTTCTCAAACTCCATTTGTTGGAAAGCCTGAGTCCTGCCCAATTTGATAAAATCCCATCCCCCACCCAATTTTGCCTCTGTCCATGGAATGGTGTACTTTTTGACTATCCGTGTTCACAGCAAATTCTTAGAACTTCAGCAGGTAGGTTGGCATTTATTGCCATGATAGATTTCCAGACAGGAACTTGTCAACCAATGAGCTCAAGACATCATTTTAACTCTGGCATCTTACCAAAATCAATAGCAGACGCATGAAAGGGCAATCATGTCCACTGTGGGCGTCTTCCAATTGTGTTTTGAACTTCTATAATAAACTAACCAATCTAGGGGAACAGTTCCTTGCTTAGATTGGTTTCTATGTGTGCATTCTATATATGACACCCACATTTTTCTTAATCATCTTCATGACCCAGAAATAGTTAATGTCAACTTTATAAGCATTTCTAAGATGCCCACACACTATATGCGATGCTCGGGTTCTCAGCCCCTTTTCAGATTTCTTTTTTCTGGTCCATCTAATTATCTGTTATCAGTCCTGTAAATCATGCATTATTCATTAATTTCAAGGTGTAAATAGCTTCTGCTTTAAAAAGCAAGATGTGTCTAATTACCATTGCATAAATTTCTCTCCTTCCCAGTTGCAAATAAATAAATAATGATAACAGATAAATAAAGTTCACCAGCCTTTGGGCTGATTATCGATAAATGAGCAATTGTTTTAATAATTCTTGCATTAAAAAAGTGTTCTGAATTCTAAACCAATCCATACATTACTAGTGGCATAAAATTGTCTCCCACCACTCCAAGGACTGGACAAAACCTGTGTTCTTCTTTTCCACAACTTACACAATCAGGGAAAGATCTAAAATGGCTAGCCTATGAAAAAGATTGAGGCCTAATGACTAGGCCTAATGACTTAATCATTTGACTTGAATGTCAGAATAAATGAGACACCATAGGATATAGGTTAAGCACCCAGCTGGAGAAATTGTGCCCTAGTGCAACACTGAAAACAACACAGTGTTTCTCTCCCATGTTTGTATGTAAAGGTAGAAAGAAAGAAGCAGAAATGATTTAGTGGAATCTATAGATGCACTGTCCTAAATGAGAGTCTCACTTTTCTTTTCCTGAGAAGCTTCTTGCTGAATTGGATTCCACTGACCTAAAATCAATTAATTTATATAATTAATTGTTGGAATTAACCCTTGACTATATTTTTGTGGGGCTTTATGATGGTTTGTGCATGTGAAGTCTTTCTTTTCTTCCTGTCATACATCATATTCCCCATATGTATTTGTTCTAATTCTATACATGAATTGTGCAGTCAATACATCATCAGGACTAATAATTTGTTCTGCTATCCATCCTTCTCTGTTTTCCAATTGCATTTGATTGTGGAACTGCCCAATGGTGTCCTTGGTGTGGCATAAAAAGGTCAAGACAGGGGTCACGGCAGCATGATCAAAGACTCACCCCTATGTATGTGCAGATCACATTGTTGTATGCACAAAAAGGGTGGAGCTGCAAAGGCAGTGCCATAATCCCCATCATGACTTGTACACCTTGTTGTTACCCCTGCCCCTGGTTTGCAGTGGGGGCAGATAATTGGGAAATGATTGGGAAATAATTGCTCAGTCAGGTGATCAAACTCTTCACCTAGCCAGTGGGAGAAAAGCCAAACCATATGTTAGCACCTAGAAATGTCATAATATGGTGGTTCAGGAATGAAAACCAAGAACTGATGATCTGTTCTAGAAAGCCAACATAGCCCATCTTGTGATAGTGCAGATATTTGGCTTTCTTTGTCAAAAATGCAAGCTTACCATGTTTTCCCAAAAATAAGACCCTGTCTTATATTTTTTGAACCCCGAAATAAGCGCTTGGCCTTATTTTCGGGGAGGTCTTATTATTTTGGGGTGCGTGGAGCAAGACAGGGCTCCTCTTGCTGTCTTACCTGATTTCCAGCTCTATCTCCCTAACCTTAACCAGAGGAAATGGTATTTTTGGGGGGCGGGCTTGTTTTGGGGGGGGAGGGCTTATTTTCAGGGAAACACGGTAGAAATGCAACCAGAATTAAACTGTCTGCAAACTGGAATGATCGATTTCAAGTCTTTGGAAATATATCAGAGACAGGCAGTGATATAAATCTACTAAATGTTTTTTTTAAAAGCCCCCTCCCCCCAAAAAAGTCTAGACTAGAGTATCCCATAATATGAAGTTGAAGAGATTGTCCAATAGAAATAAAACAGATGAAGAGTAGAAACAGTAAAAGACTGTTGAGTGAATATTCTTCTGACAACAGATTGAAATTACTATATACTCTGCAGGTACAAAAGAACGCATCCTTATATGATTACCATTGTATTGTTTTACTCTACAAGATATTGTAAAGTTTGGTAGTCCATATACCATGCATGAAGTGCTCCCTTATGATCATCTTTAGGCAAATTCTTAGACTTCCGGAGGATTGTGAAGACCTGGATTTTTGCCCAGGCTTTGGGCTATGATAAAAGTGAACCCAGCAACTGGAAGAATCTGGAGAATTTATATGATGCTGTGGCCTTATGATTAGGATATTTGGTGTTCTTGTTCATTTTGGACTATTTTATTTATTCTGTTTGTTTGTTTGTTTTTGTTTAATGTTAAGTGTGAGTTGCCTTATCTTGCATAAGATAGGTGGTCATATAAGTAATAACTAAAGATAATCTAGAAAGTATTCAGAATAGTAGACATACAATACAATATTATTCCATTTTAAAAGGCAGAAAAAAACCATGAATGACTCGTATCCTTGTACTGAGTGAGTAGAACTGGCAAGTTTCTGACAGCATCTGAAATCTTTATTCAGTCCTAGGATTGGCAAAGTTTCATCTCATTTCAGATATTTGGCACAGTGTCTCTTTTATATGTCATCTGATGCTGCCAAAGTTTTTATAAGTTATTTCTTTTGGCACTTACTTCTGTTTGCAAATTCACAGGGTTGTAACTAGGCAAAAGTGGTTACTTCTTCAAAGGTAGAAATAACAAATATGTATAGTTATGAAATGTAGAAAATTTCCTTATCCTGCACCTTTTAAATATACACACATTGTACGTATGTGTTGGTAACGCTCAGGGCTAATTACATTCCTTTGTTGTATTAGTTCAGATTTTTACAGTATACATCTGGCAAGCTAATGTGTACATCTGAGAAGCATAGATGTCTGTAGAAGTGATGTCACAAAGCATATCTAAAAGGGGTGGAGCTTATGTCACAACACTGCAATGATGCTCTTGTTATTCTGCTCTTTGCCACTATCCTCCAGGATGTCGCTAGTGAGAAGCAAAAGGGTAAAGGATTCCCCTGCCAAGTTGTGTCTGACTCTAGTGGCAGTGCTCTTCTCTGTTTCTTAGCCGAAGAAGAGAAGCTGGAACCTGAAAATTGGTATGCTTCTCAGAAATGTGGAATTAACTACAACTGACAAATTCAGGTTTATTGCTACAGAATGCAGTGGATCCTCATATACTTTTCTTTCAGGAAGCTCAGGATAATGTCATGCAGTTTCTCATTTATGCACTGAAAAAGTTTAGGATCAATTAACTTTAACAGTACAACTCTAAGTCATGCAAGCCGATTCTTAATACCCACTGCATTTTTTTCTTCCAGAGGCATCATGAGGCCTCTTTAAAATCACAGCCGACAATGCACACTATAATGCTCCATGCCTAACCCTTTGAGAGTTGATCCTGGAATCAGTGGGATCTGTCTTTCACCCAAATGGTGTCAATTAATGCAAACTGCCAGTTATGCTTTTTGCACCCTTAAACCTTCTAGAAAACTTATTTGTTACTTCTCTCTTAGAGACATTTTCAGCAGGATAGATGAACAGCCAAAGTAGGTTACCTGATGTTCATGCATGGAAGACACATGTCCAGGTGATTACACACACACACACACACACACACACACACACACACACACACACACACACACACAGTATGACACACACACACACACACACACACACACAGTATGGTGTGTGTATATGTATGCATGTATATACACATACCACATAAGTTGTATTATTGTTAGAGTCTCTCCTAGGGAATTAGGGTGGAGCTGCTGGCAACCCCTACCACCAAAATAATGAAGTTTTCCCCCCCCTGAATCCATAGACTTTAGTGCTGATATTAGCAATCATGTTTCTCTCTTTCTATATAAACTCTGCAATCCCAGAACAGAAAGTATTACAGGCTCTCTATTTTAGTTTTAACAGCTTTATGGAAATCTTTGCTAGAAATATATTTTGTGTGCATTTCACAGGCTTGATTCGTGTATATCTGTTCATCATGTACGGAAAACTTGCATGGGAAAATAGATAAGCTCATATACTACCCTAATGAGAAAACTTTTTCATTCTACCCATACGCCCAGTCCATTCAGGAGAAGAATGTCTGAGGAAGGCTTCGAAAAATAACAAATATGTGTCTTTGTGTTTGTGCGATTTGATGGGGAGGGAAAGAAATATGAATGAAATGCTTGTTCTGGAAAAAGACTCTCCACAGATTTTAGATGTTGAGACTGGATTTGACATTTTCATCCACCTCTTGTGTCCTTCCCAAGGACCTGAGATAGGCAGATCTTATTGTTAAAGGTATCATCGCAGGATGTAAGTTGTTCCAAGTAAAGCTGCCTTTTGCAATTGACTAATGGTGATTTTTGTAAATGCTGATGGTTTCAAATGTTCAAAGTCCCAGAGCACTTTATCTTCTTAATTTTCTACTATTTTATTTTGTAGTCTCACCAGTTTTTTTTGCTTGCAGGCAATTTATATTTCTTGCACATATTCAAATAGTGTTGCCACTTTGCCATGCCATAGTTTGTAGTCAGTCTGAGTGACTTTCTTGCAGCACCTTACTAGGTGGCTCACTAGATGGTCAGCTTCTTTGCAGAGATGGTATTTGCTGTCTGTTGCTGCCTTCTTTGTGTGCATTTGTTCTTAAGGCTTGGTCTTATGCGACCAGAATTAGCCCCTCTGTCTCTTTCTTCAATTTTCCTGCTCTGAGCCATTGCCAGATCTTGTTGTTATCTGCTTTGCCTGCTATTTTTTATGTACTGGCTATGTAATGCTTTTCCTTGTCATGTCTGTTTTTTGGTCTTCATTTGGTATTTCTTGTAGGCCAGTTTGGCCTTTCCAGTATTCAGCAAGCCTTCATGGTATACTCACTTCAGTGCATCTTATTCATTGCCCTTCAAATATTCTTCCAATGTCCTTTTTTCTTCTTTGACTGTCTGGTGTACTTGCAAAATCCCACATCCACCTATTTTCTTTGGTAAGTAGAGTCCATCAACATTGCTGTGTGGTTGAAGGGCACAATTCATTGTCCTTATTTTTCTGGTCTTCCTAGCCAGGGCTTTTAATTCTGCTCGAGTCCAGTCCACTATTCCAGCTGTGTATTAAGGGCTGAAATTGCCCAGATGTTAATTGCCTTGATGGTATTTCTTCCATTGAATGTGGACTTTAATATTTTCTTCACTCTATGTATTCATTTCTAACCTTCTTGACTAGTGGGCCTTATGTTATCAGCTTGAAGGATGCCCAGGTATTTGTAGTGATTGTCTTCATCCAGGCTCTTGATGTTATTTCTACAGGGCATCTTGATTCCTTCAGTTTTCACTATTTTTCTCCAGTTGATGATGAGGAGGACACATTTGTGCAGTCCAAACTCCACTGCAATATCTTGGTTGTATATATGGGCAGTAGCAATTCTATTTCAGATGGTGTTTTTCCATACAACTTCAGATTGTCAATGTAAAGGAGAAAGGATAGCCTGTCAGATGTTGTTCAAGTTTGATTGCCATGACCTGACTTGTTCAGTATTGTTGACAGAGGAATCAATGCATTGACAAACAGTAGTTGGTGATAGTGAGTCTCCCTGAAACATTTCTCTCTTGATATTAACTTCTTCCGGTGTATCACCATTGACCAGCAACTGTGTCTTCGTTTGTGCCATTGATCTTTGCACAAAGCTTCTGATGTTTATACTGACTCCTGTTATTTCTAGGCACTTGATTATCCAATCATGTAGCAAGGAATCAAGGATCTTCTTGTAATCAATCTATGCTACATTTATATAGGTTTTTCTTCTCTTGAAGTTTTCCAAAATCATGTTGTCAACTAAGAGCTGATCTTTTATTCCTCTGGTGTTTGATCAGTTTCCTTTTTGCTGAGGTGGAAAGAACTTGTCTTCAACTAGATGGTTTTGGACTGCATCAGCTATCACACCAGATAGCAATTAGAAATTTGTTGATAAGCAGGTAATTAGCCCCTTTGTTGGATTTTCATTACCAAGTAGGTTTCATGATGTGTTAACAAATCTTCAACTTCACCTCCTTGCAGGATGTTGTTAAATTGCTTGGCAATGAGTGTATGTAGACTGGTCAGATGTTTCAATCAGAAACCATACAGTTCATCACCTGGTGCTGACTAATAATTGATTTTCCTTGCCCTTTTCTCCACCATTTCAGCTGTTATTATGTTATTTCATTTTAGCTTATTTTTTTATTCTTATTCACCACCTTTATTCAAGTTGCATTCTTTTATTTCTTCCAATTGTCCCATAGCTGAACCCAGAACTGCACTGTTTCTTCTTTGTCAGGTGTTGACTAGTTCACTGCAGTCTCTCCATTGATGGATTGGTAGACACTTTCTGATTTGACTGACATTGGAGATTCTACCAATAGTGTGCTTTATATCTGCCAATCATCTTGGCTATAGTTGTTATTTGCTGCTTTATTATTTCCAATATTTCTTCAATCTTTCTTATTTTTGGTGATATTTTTTATCAGATATTCTTGTTCTTTAGCTTCTTTTCTTTTATCTTTTCTAACTTACTTGCATCTGATCTTAATTTGCTAATCTTATTTTCTAGTCTGATCTTCCACTTTGGTGATGCGCTGTTTGGCTTTTTATCTTGTTTGTTGATTGCATACAAAGTATTCAGTTATAACTGCAGCTGTGGTGTATATTAGTTGGTTTGTTTCTTGCAGTGAGGTGGGGCGTATATTTTATATTACAGTGCTGGCATCTTTTAATACATGTGCTAGCTGTTTTTTTGAAACAAGTTTCAATGCAGGCAGCCTTATTCTGCTGCTTTTTGCTGTTCTAGACACTCTGTTATTCTTTGTTTCTTCCTTTTTAGTCAAAGGGCTTTGTTCTTTCTGAGGAGAAGGAAGAGAGGAAGTGCCTGGTTTGGAATTTTTTGTTTTGTTTTTTGTTTATCAACAATTGTTAAATCTGGAGTAGTATATGTTAGGTGCTTGCTAGTTTGAATTCTAAAGTTCCAGAGCACTTTAGCTTCTTCATTTTCTACTACTTTGTCTATTTTATGGGCCCACCAATTCTTGCCTATAGGCAATTGATATTTTTTGCAGATCTTCCAATGCAACATTGTTGTTACTTTGTCATGCTGCTGCTTATAGTCAATCTATGCAATCTTCTTGCAGCAGTTGTCCACTGTTTCTTCAGCTTCTTTGCAGAGCCAACATTTGCTGTATGTTGTTGTCTTCTCAATTCTGACTTCGTATGAATTTGTTTTTAAGGCTTGGTCTTGTACACCCAGAATTACCCCTCCCCCCAGCAGCCTCTTTCTTCCATTTTCTTCCTCTTAGTCATTGCCAGATCTTGTTATCTTCTTTGCTGTCTTTATGTACTGGCCGTGTAATACTTTGCCTTGTCATATCTTTATTCTACTCTTCATTCAATGTGGTCTATCCAGTACTCAGTAAGCTTTATTATTATTATTATTGTTTTCAGAGGGTTTTGAGTGAACAGTATCAAAGACAAAAAAAATAATAATCAAGAGTGAAAGGAGAATAGCCACGAGAAAAATGAAACATTGGACCTTTCCCTATTACTGATTAAAATAATATCCATTGTTCTATCCTGGAGGTAGTAGAAAATTACACCAGTATGAAATGTGCTGTCTCAGTTGGAAATACCTGTTCTGCTTCTGTTTTGTTCCAGTCACTACTAGTCATTGAGGTGGCGCAGTGGTTAGAGTGCAATACTGCAGGCTACTTCAGCTGACTGCTAGCTGCAGTTCGGCAGATCGAATCTCACCGGCTCAAGGTTGACTCAGCCTTCCATCCTTCCGAGGTGGGTAAAATGAGGACCCAGATTGTTGGGGGCAATATGCTGACTCTGTGAACCGCTTACAGAGGGCTGTAAAGCACTATGAAGCGGTATATAAGTCTAAGTGCTATTGCTATCTGACTTGCTTCCAAGTTCCTGTGGGACAAAGCTTAGCATATTTTCCATCCCTCAAGGCTACCCTTGGATTCAACCAGAATAAGGGAACAAATAATGTTACCTAAACTTGCATATGATTAAGAATACCTTAAGCATGTCTCATTCATGAACTGGTGACAAGAGCAAGAGTATATCATAGGGACATGGCAGGAAAATGTGGCAAAGTCATCTGGGACACAGTTATATGCCAGTAGAAACAAAGCCATTGGATCTCCAATATGACCCAGTAGGGTTGGTGGGGGAGAAGAAATATGAATAAAGAGCCTGTTCTGGTAATGGACTCATCACATATTTTTGGGGGGAACACACTTCTTTTTGTCCAGAAAGACTATGGGAAAGCAAATTACTTCTGCTTTCACTGTAAGTAGCACCAAAAGCAGCACATAAGCAAGACTGCTTTTAAATGCAGTATATGAAAAAATAGTGATCAATTTTTTTCTGAGGGATGGCTTCTAAAAATATTCATTTAACTATTTGATAAAGCAGGGGAACCCCTTGCAGACACATAAAAGAAGTTGGAAATTCCTATTAGTTTTTGCACATCTTCTGCAAAAGTACACAAGTACACAGTGCAATTCTCATCTTGTAGAGCATTACAAAGAATTAGTTGTTTCTTCTATTGTTTATTGCTATGTCACAAGAGTATCTGTATATCATATGTAACCTTGCTGCCATCATTTCTATAGCACTGTAGTAACATCCCTACCACATTGTGAACCTGTGTGGGTTTTGACATGACATTGGGATTGCAACTCCAATTATCTTCATGTTAAAAAAAAATTGGCTTGTCATTAGAAACCATTTATTTTAAGACAGGCTTAAAATAGTTTAAGGCACATTTGCAATCTGTTATCATGAAGGCATATTTTGAAGTTATTACACTGGAAACTGTATGTTGATGCACGCTGATGCCAGTAGGATGACTCGAATGTAATTTGTTTGTGGATGACAGCCTGAGATCAAGTCTTAACTACATCACATGTGAGAAAATGTCATAGAAAGTGAAGGGATTAGCAAAAGAAGAAGACAGGTCAGCATAATCCTTCTGTTTACTGAAAACTCCTGCACACCTTAGCAGTCATGAGATATAAACAGAAAGGTATTTATATGCTGGTGACTGGTTAAAAAATAGGAAGTAGAAAATAGGAATCAATGGTGAATATTATGATTAGAAGATATAAGCAATAGAACCGTATTTTTTTAACTAGTTAATGAATTATCTACAATTGATAGGGAGGAATAAGGGCACAAACTTTGCTGCCGCGATTAAATTATTTGGAGCTGTTTTAACAATAACAATAATAAAAGACTGTGAAATTGATACAGTTCTCCAAATTGGGGAACTAGTTAGCTCTGCAAATGCTATTCAATGAAGCACATATAAAATAATTAACACTAATGTAAAATCTTAACTGCATTCATATAGCAATGGTTGATGGACTAGGTCAGGGGTCTGCAACCTTAAACACTCAAAGAGCCACTTGGACCCGTTTCCCACAGAAAAGAAAACACTGGGAGCCACAAAACCTGGGTGGGCATGGCTCCCACCCAGTCACATGACCTGCCCCAGCCACGCCTACCCAGGTTTTGTGGCTCTGGGTGTTTTCTGTGGGAAATGGGTCTCTCTCTCTCTCTCTCTCTCTCTCTCTCTCTCTCTCTCTCTCTCTCTCTCTCTCTGTGTCTCTGTGTCTCTACATCTCTCTCTCTCTCTCTCTCTCTCTCTCTTTCCCTGTTCCTG
>QLTV01004097.1:2597790-2634245 GCA_003457575.1 Thermophis baileyi
TCTTTTTCTCTCTTTTTGTTCCTCGTTTCTTTCTCTTTCTCTCCCTTTCATTTGTTTTTCTCTCCCTCTTTTTCTTTCTCTCCCCCTTCTCTCTCTGTTTCCCTCTCTCATTCTTTCCCTCCAGCTCTCCCTCATTTCTCTCTCCCTCTCCCTTCTCTCTCATTTGTTTCTCTTTTTCCTCTCTCTCATTCTCTCCCTCTATCATTTTCTCATTTCTCTCTCTTTTTCTCCCCTTTTCTCTCTCTCTCTCTTCCCACCCCCCCCTTTCCCTCCCTCTCTCCCCGCTCTTTCTCTCGTGTGTGTGTGTGTGTGTGCTCCCTCTTGAACCATTTCCAAAAACAGGCAAGGGTTGGTTTTTTTCCCCTGATGTTCTTTCTTCTTCTTTGGGTGCTTTTTACCATATGATTTAAAATCAAGAGTCATTTCAGGTTCCCAGATAAATGAAGCTAGAAGGCAAGGGCGACGGGGGGGGGGGATGGAGACTCACTCCGAACGAGAGGGAAGCACCCCTGTACTTGCCTCTCATCTCGCAGAGGCTTCTTCCAACGCTTGTTAGTCTTGCCCGCACCTCTCCGCCCTGACACGCTGGCCCTGCCTGGCTGTGGCAGATGCTCCATGTTGTAATGGGCTCCAGGAGGAGGAGGAGATGCAGTCTCCCCCATTGTGAAGCACGCTTTTGCTGTGCTGCGCAAGGCACTGCAAGAGCAGTGGGCAGGCCATGGAGGGGGTATTGGGTCTTTCCCCTGCCCCACGCCAAAGGAAAGCCAGCCGGGTTTCTCCTTCCCTCCTACCCTTCCCCCTTCCCCCTGCTCCCTCCCCCCCACTCAATCCTACTTCAGGACAGAGGAGCGCACGCTGGAAACGTGTGTTGGGGTGATGTCAGAATGCATCTTCTGACCCTCCGGCGCTCGCCTGCAACTCTCCATGCTGCTCAAGGCCTGGCTTGCTGAGGGGTGGAGCAGCCTGTCGCCTCTGCTGCCTCCCCCCGGCCCCAGCCATCACTGCCCTGGGAAGGTACAGGCAATAGAAAGCGAGCAAAAACATAGCTCTCAGGAGCTGAGATCGGGGAAGGCACAGGCAACAGAAAGCGGCGCATTTGAAAGGCGGCAGCTTGCGTCTGGATGTGCCGAACAGCATCCCGCTGCGAGAGCCAGGCCACACCTCTCTGCTGTCCAACTGGCCAATGGGGGTGCTTCTGCCGGGCCATCTCTCCCTCCCACCGGGCTGTTGTGCTCGGCACTCGGCGGGGGAGGGGAATGCTTCCCCACACCGCCCCCTTCTTTCTCTTGGCCCTGCTGACAAGGGAGGAGGAAGGCCAGGCTTGGGGGATGGCCCCCACCCTGTAAGATCAGCCCCCGCCATTCTCTCCCAGCCCTCTTTGCTGGTGGCAACAGCAAATGTACTGTGGCAAAGGCGGAATGCTGTTGCCATGCAAAGGCAAATGCAGGGGCTGTTTGCTCCCGCACTAAGGCTCCGGCCATGCCACCGCCATGACAGGGCGACAGCTCTTTCATCCCTCTGCTGCGACAGGGCCACAGGGAGCCACAGCAGAGGGCCCAAAGAGCCGCATGCGGTTCCGGAGCCACAGGTTGCAGACCCCTGGACTAGGTCAATAAACATAATACAATGAACATCTACTGCAAAAAAGGCTAATTCTTGTGCTAGCTCTCATAGATAAAGCCCGATATGGCACAGGGCTAGTTATTTATGCTATCACTTCTCCTTGAGGGTATCTGCCCATCCCACCAGGTCAGCTGGGATGGGCATGCTCCAGGTCTCTTCCATCTCGATATTGTCATATAGTAGGATGTAAGAAGCAAATCTTCTTCAGAGATGCCCCTGTTCTGTGGAGCACCCATCCTGCAGCTATATAGGAGGGTCTCACCCTCTCTGCTTTCCAGAAGGCCTTGAAGAGAAGGCTCTTCCCACAAACATTGGGTTAGGATAAGACTAGAACCCAGCAGGATGGTATGTGGATGTGTGGGAGAGTGCTGCCCCAAGGTACCATGAGTTTTTATTGAGTTTTCATTTTGATTGTTTGGGAATGGCTGTATTTTACTGTTTTGTGAGTTGGGTTGTGGTTACAATATCAACAGCTATACAAGTCTTTTTCAACCAACCAACCAACCAACCAACCAACCAACCAACCAACCAACCAACCAACCAACCAACCAACCAACGTCAAGTGTTCTTAGAAAAAAGAAACAGATATAAAACTACCATCAAATTTAATGAAACAACTCCACTATCAGGAAATGGAATTATTCCTCTATCAGGAATTGTTACAATCTTTCAGCTTTAAAATGATGGAGAGTTGTTCTAAATTATGCATAAGTTAAAAATGGATCAAAGAGAATATATTACAACCTAGGTTATCCAATGAATTTAAAAGGTGAGAAGAAGGAAATACATCCGCACACAGCACAGAATTAGCCAATCACAAGATATACTCAGGGCCATCAATTTGGAAGATTTGAAAAGGGCAAATTCACATGAATATTAATAACTACTATTTGTGATGACTATATATCTCCTCCACTTTTAGAGCAGTATGTCAGTGAATGCCAGTTGGTGGGTATCAGCTGATACTGTACTGAGTTTTTCCTTGTAGGCATCTTATAGCAGCCACTGACCATTGTGGAAGCATAGATAAGATGGATGTTCCTCCCTTTGATTCAATATTGTCCTTCTTACATTGTGATGATCATAATACCAGTCATAATGTCTGTGACAAAGACGTAGTATGCATTATTTACATTTTATTATGGCTACTAATAAATATGCTTGCGTGGGAAAGTATATTAACTTCAAACCACTGATTTAGTAATTATGGATAAACTCTTCTGAAACTCAGATGGCCCCAAACTATCAAGCTGACTCTACAATGTACAGAAAATACTATTGGATATGCTATCAGGATATGTGAGACAATAATGAAGTCCAACAGGCCTAGTATTTGTTTCAAGTGCAATTAATTTGCACCCCATTGTCTTCATAGAGATGCCATGATAGACCAACATTAGTTCCTCAATACATATTCTTCTGAATTGGTTTTGCTCTAAATAAGAAGTTTGAGAAATACTAATTAGAGAATAAAACTTAAAGATACAAAACTTGGTTATCTCTGTTTTCAGCATGTGAGACAAGTATATCTTACAATGAATCAATTATAATATAGTCTAGTTTTAAATTCAGCATGGAAAATATAGTTGTACATTTTTTTTCAATCTGTGGCCAATCTGTGCCTCATAGAAAACCACAGCTCTATTATTTGTAAGAGGAATTGAATAAAGTCAGCAATGTTGAATTTACAACTCAATTCAACTCCTTTCAAGTTTGAAATGATTCAGTCTCTTTTAGCACATTGCATGGATTCTAAATATGCCCAACTGAAAATCCTGCCAAAATACAGAAAGAAAATAAAGAAAAGTGCACAACATTTGAAGACACAAACATATGTAGGATGGGAATTAACTGGGATAGAGTAATTGTAGATCTAAGTAATGCTTAAAGCAATCACAAAGATAATAAACTGTTCAAATCACATCATTTATTTTTGAGCTAGATAGCATTCTCTCTTTCCATACGCTCCTGTGTTTTTAGAAAGAATCAGATGAACTAATGCACTATACTGATTGTAATCTCAAGGGAAGAAGCATACACAGCTAAGGTCTGCAAATAATTATTTGTAAAAACTTTTAATTAAAAAGTGTAATAACCATTATTGCATAGCCACTCCTTATATCCTAAACAATTTCATAATCACATGCATTGTTTATGTCTTGGTACAGTACATATTTTATATAAATGTGCACAACTCAGGAAAATGGCCTTGTCCATATTAATGATTCCAACACTGATAACCAGTTATAGGTATACAGTCCAGAACCAACCCATTTATTTTGTTATTAGCTCCATGGATAACTCCAGCATGCCAAGAGGGGTCTTGAATGATTGCTAATAGAGAATGGGCAGGGATACAGGAAGACTGTGTCTCATTCACAGAAATAGTGATTGAACAGATTGCGATTGCCACTGGTACCTTCCAATTTGTGTATATTTGCAGCCTCTCACATCCCATCTCTCCTTCCTCAGTGCACCCATTAAAATAATTGTTGAAAATATGCCAAGTATGAGGAATCCCTTGGAAATAATACCTGTGAGAAGATCTTGGAATATTGATTGCATATGGAATACAAACCAGCTGTGTGATGTAGTTCAAAAGAAAGCATGTAGCTACTCCCTTTTATTGGTTGTGTTTAAGCAGAGGATGAACAGCTATGTAGCTAGAATATTTTAATCTGAATTTCTGCATTGAACGAGTGGTTGGATTTGATGAGCTAAATGATTATTTTTAACTTTATGTGAATCTATACATTTTCATTACATATAGTGCACTGGAGTGGTAATTTGAGGTTTTGTTGTTGTATTAGATCAAGTATGAGGGCGTGATGGACCTCCAGATGCTGGGTTCCTTGTTTCATAATATTCTACTATTTTACTAAGGATTGATGGGAACTAGAAGACAACAGAAGCCCATTTCTGCATTTAAACATAATAATCGTACTGGATCAATCCAAAATTTGTCTTATCCAACAGCCAGTTTCAACAGTGGACAAGTTGCTTCACAAACTTTTAAAGTGCTGAAATTTAGAGATATACTATAGTATATCTATATTTCTGAATATTGGATTTTATCCATAATTATCAGTTATTGATAGGTCTATCTTTTAGCCATTTAATTAATTCTTTTAAATACCATGTGCTATAATAGCCAGTCCAATATTTTGCAGTATTTTGCAATATTTTGCAGTATTTTGCAATATTTTGCAGCAGTGAATCTCATCATATAATGAGCCGAGGTGGCGCAGTGGTTAGAGTGCAGTACTGCAGGCTACTTCAGCTAACTGCTAGCTGCAGTTTGGCGGTTCAAATCTCACCGGCTCAAGGTTGACTCAGCCTTCCATCCTTCTGAGGTGGGTAAAATGAGGACCCAGATTGTTGGGGGCAATATGCTGACTCTGTGAACCGCTTAGAGAGGGCTGTAAAGCACTATGAAGCGGTATATAAGTCTAAGTGCTATCATTTATTTATTTAATAAACAATTATTTATAATACAATATTTGCAAACTGCCCAATCCTAGAGTTTCTGGTCATGGATAGAAATAATGTTACATAATATATAATTCAATGCTGTGTTGTTTGGGACACAGCCTGGATAATTTCTTTTTCTTTGATGGTGTTCCCATTTCACACTAATAGTTTAAATGATGAAATTCCTTTGGAAGAATGCCTGGATATAAGAAATCCTCAAGATTTTACAAGTTGAATTTTTGCAGGAGTAAGCACTGATGTATTCTATGGTACTTGTTTCTAGGTAAAAAACTATACAGTACTGAAGGGGCCGTTGATCTGAATTAACGGGGCATTATGCTGCTCTTGCATATATGTGTACATACTGCCTACATCGTGCTTCACACCTACACTTGTAATAACATAATGGCATGGCTTGACATTCAACAATTTTTGTCTTTCATCTTCAACATCTAGCATTCAGAGATATGTTGCCTCTATACAGAATGGAATGAGACAATTTGCCAGTCAATTGGCCAACTTGCCATGGCCAACCCGTTGTGGGACAACTTGCCATGGCCAACTCGCCACGTGACAACTCATCACATGAAAATTTAATTAAAACAATTTAACAAATATTTTAATTTTTGTCATTCACATTTCATTTTGTCCCTCCTTTGGCATCCTTTATGATTCTATGCCACTATTTCTTCAATATTAGTGTAACTCTTGTCCTGAGGTGAGTTGCCCTGCAACGAGTTGGCCATGGTGAATTGTCCCACGGTGAGTTGGCTTGGCGAGTTGGCCGTGAGTTGTCCTAGACCCAAGGACCCATTGGGTAGCATGTCCAATAGGAGGACTTTCTACTAATGGACTTAAGTTGAATATTGTAAGAAAAGCTTCAAGTGAGTGGAACTAAGGAATGCTATACTTAATAAAATAGAGAAGGCTAATGCTGTTCCTCTCCCAATACTAGACTACTACTGCTAAAGTGGCTCCTGAAAGACTAGAATTAAAAATAGATACTAAATAACCGTGGTGGCGCAGTAGGCGCCATGGTGGCACAATGGTTAGAATGCAGTATTACAGGCTAATTCAGCTCATTGCCAGGAGTTCGATCCTGACCAGCTCAAGGTTGACTCAGTCTTCCATCCTTCCGAGGTCGGTAAAATGAAGACCCAGATTGTTGGGGACAATATGCTGACTCTATAAACTGCTAAAAAATGCTATTGCCATTGCTGCTTTAAATTGCATCCTTATTTATGCTGGCCTTATTTCAAACAAAATTGGTTTCAAAGTTAATATCAAGTAAAGAAACAAACATGAAAGTTTAGTGCTGTGAGTTGAGCAGAATCCACAATTCAAATAGACACATTCAAATCATTTCCCCTTTTTTCCAGAGGGAAGGGGCTTCCAAGGTTGGAACAATTAATCATAGCCAGCACCCCAAATATCCATGGCTGTTGCAGCAGTTGGGAAGTTGTTCATCCAAGAGAATCACTGTTATGTTATGCATATTCAAAGTTATTCTATTGATTGACATCAGATACTGGGTTTGCTCTAACAAGACAGTCCTTGGCCTATCATCATTTGCTTGGCAAAGTAGATATGAGTAACATCAATACCAATCCAAGCCCACCTTTGGGAGTCAATTGGAACAAGGGATTCATCATGGCTTAGCTGTAAAACTGGGGTTCAATATTAGGCTCTGTGGGCTACTTATGAACTAGTAACAGCCTCTGGGAATAAGCATGCTGCATTTCTGTCATCTCTCACAATGCATTCTCATACATCTGAAATATAAGATTCTGTGGGCCAGCCTGCCAGATTTGTTTAAGTCTTAGAATATCACTCTTTCGTATCCTCAGTTCCTCTCCAGCTAAATGTATTGTTTGTATTGATGACTTTCCCCAAGGTATTTTTTTATGAGGATTCACAGCCAGGTTTGTGATTCATGAGAATTAATGCATTCAAAAGTTGAACCACCAGCTCGTGGGTCCAGTTTCAGCTTGGCTACATAATCAATCCCATTTATCGATTGCTTCATTTATAAAGTCCATTTAATTTCTTAGCCAAGAGGATGTGACAGCTGGGCTAGAAATGCTGGAAATGACTAGGGTAAGTCTAAACAGCTGAAGGCCGTTTCTCCATCCGTCCCCCCCCCCCATTTTCTCAAAACTCCAGCTGTCATTTAACTTGCTAACTCCATCCACGGCACCACCGGGGCGCTTTTATTCAGAAGAAAGCCCCAATAACTTCAGTGGGACTTATTCCCAGGTAAACGTGTGAACTGCATGCCAGTCGGAAAAGGCCAGAGCTCTCCTTAAGCTGGCACCTTAATAACTAAAGGCAGGTTTTGCCACACACACGCGCGCGCGAACGGGGGGGGGGCGCGCGCGCACACACAGTTGTAAAGTGGACTCTTGTTATTGAGACTCTCCGCTCCCCTACCCCGCCACTCCCATCAATCATTCCAGTGGCGAATGTCACAATGTTTACTTTTCTTTCCCTACAAGCGCAAATTAAGACGTCGGAGAAGGGCGGGAGAGAAAGGGGGCGCGGGAGGCTGAAAATTCCGCGCGGCGCCTTTAACTGCGGGCCGCAAATCTTCTCTTGAAAGCTTCCTCAGCCCCGCAGATCCGTATTTAAAGGCACGCCAGCTGGGCAGGTGGGAGGTGCTGGTAATGCTCCTGCTTTCGGAGTTCCTTTGCAGCACGTTTAGATTGCATCAGATAGAACCGAAATCCTACCCCAATCCTTCCCCCCACACACACACACACAACTCCCCACGACGCCTTCCCCTCTTTTGCTGTGGTCCAAGCCGCCCGGGAAGCCGGCCCGGCGCCGCACCTTTCGGCGGGGAGAGGAACCCCCAGATCCCGGGAGAAGTGTGCGTGGGTAGCCTTCCTCCTCCGCCAGCCACACCCTGTGGCGAATCACTCTTCCCCCCCCCCTCCGCGCCAAGCCTGGCTGCTCGGGATTCTCCCTTCTCCCCTTAGCTACGTGTTCGCAAACGCGCCGACGAAAGAGCCGCGCGGCCAGAGAAGCTGCGGCGGGAACAAGGTGGGAGGAGGAGAGGGAGGAGGGAGGGAGCTCTGGCCTCACGCAGCGAGCCAGGCCGGCGGAGTTGAACCAGGAACAAAGGAGAAGGCCTGCGAGGCGGAAACACCCTCTTTCCTGGACGCCGCGCCTGGTCTGGAGCTGAGGGGAAGGGGCTGATCCTCTCGCCGAAGTCGCCCTCGCTCGTCAATCTCGCCTGGCCAATTGCATCTCCGGACAGTTTGCAAGTTGGGGGGGTGGGGGGTGAAAAGAGAAGCGTTACGGCTTGCGACCAAGGCAAATGGTGCCCTGACTTGTCGGGCTGCTTTCCTCGGGCGGCTGCAGATTCCCGCCCTTCAGCGGCCCCTCAGCGGGGCCCCAGTGTTCGCGGGCGGGTAACCGACTCGGGAGAGCAGCCAACCTCAGCTCCCCAACCGGGATCCCTGCAATGAGTCAAAACGCTTCTTCGGGCGGGGAAAAGGGAAAAAAAAAACAAGAAGAAAAAAAACCGCCGGCTAGATTAAAATCGGGATGAACCAGAGGGGGACGCCCCATCACCGCCGCGCGCTCATGCACAAAGCAGCTCTACCTGCGAGCGGCGGCGGCGGCAGCAGCAGCTCGCGCGGCTCCAAACTGCTGACTTTCCAGAGCTTATTTTTAGCCCGGGGACTAAAATATTCTTAGCTACATTTCTACGTAGGAAGAATCGAAAGAGGAAAGGGGAGGAGGGAGAGCGCGAGAAAGGGAGCAAAGGAAGCCTGGAAGGGAATGGAGTTTCCGAGGGTTGATTCTGAGGCAGCCGAGGCTTTAGCGACTCCCTGCTTTTCCAGAAAATAACTGGCAACTTCGTAGCACGGGAGGCTCTTTGGAAGAACGTACGTCACGTGAAGGCAAGCACCCGAAGGCACGGGAAAGCCTCCTGAGCCGAGCCGAGTTTGAGAGCCGGCGCTCGTTTCCAAGCTCCGGCTCCGTCAGTCGGTCGCCGTTTGTCACCTTAAGGGTCGCCTCGTGCGTTCCCTCTCTCTGCGCTTCCAGAAGAGATTCACTCTTCCCGCCACCCCCACCCCCCACCCAGGAGGCATCTTGCGGGCGCCCAAGAACATGCAAAGGGCAAACCCGAAGGCACCCCGACGAGTCGCCTCAACTCCGCGGAGTGAAATCGCGCCTGCAGCCTCTCTCTCTCTCTCTCTCTCTCTCTCTCCTACCTTGCCTTTCTTCTTCGGCGCACCCAGATCAGCAAGCAAGATAATATAAACTCGGCAAAGAGCAGTTAACCGGTCCCCCCACCCCATAACAAGAGACGAGGGGGGGCACGCGCACACAGACGCGTACGGGGTGGGGGGGGGGGAGAGGCGATCTGTGCCAGCCTTTGGCTTACCTCAGTCGACAGCTAACCCACATCGGTGACTAGATCTAGTCGAGAAAACACTCGCTTTTCCCAAAGTTGCCCGACCCGTTGCTAAACAAAACGTACCCCCGCACCGAAGCTTTCTGCTGGTCTCTTTCCATCCCCCATCCCAGGCCCCGCTGCTAGGATCCTGCGCACCCAGGACGCAGCTAACAACTCGAAGGGATAGCGGGTTTTTGTTTTTGTTTTTGTTTGCTTTTCTTCTCTCTTTTTCCAACCAGATCTTATCAGTGTGACGCGAGATCTGGGTTAGACGCCTCGGAAGAGCTCTGCTGGCGGAGGGAAGGCAGAGACCCAAGGCGTCAAAGCTTTCGCCTCTCTCCAAGGTCCTGATCGAGCCCCTCTGTTTCCACGCGCCCACCCACCCATTCCCCCTTTCTCCCGTTTCTCAAGAACCTTCAGGAAGGGTGGGGGTGTAGCGGGGGTTCGAGAATTTACACTTCTATGAAGTGTGTCACTTGATTCAGTTTTAAGCCCATCCATTCCCTTTCCTCGGCTCTGTCACGTGAAGCTGCGTTTGTCAAAAGAGCTGGGCTGTAAATAGAAGATCACATGTTGAGCAGACCCCTCGGCTTCAGCGGGGGATCACCCCTTTCCGCGTTCTTCTTCTTCCTCCTCCTACTCCTCTTAGCACTCCGTCTGCCTTCCCTCATCCCGAAGCATCCCGCATTCCCGACTGGTACGCCCGTTCCGAGGGCCAGGCGAAGGTCCCTGTTAACAGCAGCCACAACCACAACCACAGCACCCATCATCCATCACGACCACCGACACCATCACCTCGCGAGCTCCATCAACACAAAAGGGTGAATGAAGAAAGTGGTAGCGCACTCAGAGCAATTCCTGGAAGAGAAACCCCCTGCTCTAAGTTTCTCATACGCAGCAGCCGTAAAATTGGAAAAAGAAAAGAAAGGCAGAGCTTGGCTATTAAAGTTAGGAGTATTTTAGAAATGCACGCACGCCTCGCAGGCACGCAGTTCGTCTGGGCTGAGATTCGTCTGATGCTGGATGAAATTAAAGTAGCACTCGGGCTGGTGGGGAGGGGAGACACTGGGGATGTTGGGGGGGGCTGAGCTGAGAACTATGTTGTCAAGCAACAGACAAGCTCTCCCCAAACCTTTTGGATTTGGTTGGTTTATTATTATTATTATTATTATTATTATTATTATTATTATTATTATTATTATTATTATTATTATTATTATTATTTGTTTTTTAAAAGTAAATCTCCTCTTCAAGCTTCACTAGGCAAACCCAAATACCTGTTCTGGGTACTCACCATTGTTTCTTGGCTGTCCTGGAGACACAAGCGCCTTAAAATCCAGTCTCTCCAACAGATGCTGGGAGGTAATGTGTCTCGTTTGAAGTCATCATGTGAGAAGTTCTGCTTTGCTCAGTGGATCGCCCACCACTTGGTGTGACTTATGAATCTAATAACAGCCCTTTGCAATATCCGCAAGCTTCAACTCTCCACCACCTTGGTGACTACGGGAAGACAGAAAGCAAAGGGCTGCTAGGGAGTTCTTTAAAAACCTAGCTAGATTTACGCAAACGCCTGAGCTCACAGACACGTTTCCCCTTTGGGTTCTTCTTCTTACGTGATCTTAATGAACGAGAAGAGGTTGGCAACCAGACTCAACTAGAACAAGCGGGGTGGGCGGGGGGGGGGAAGCTATCTCTCTCTTTCTCTCAGACCGTCTCTTTTCTGGTACGCGGGGAGAGGGCTGCAAACTTTTCCGCTTAAGTCTTGTTCAGGACCTCTTGTTGAAGGCAGCGTGGCAAAAAGTCCCCTTCACTTTTTGCCCCACCCCTCTCTCTTTCTCTAACCCTTCTGGTGCCTCTAAGCGAGCGATCGACCCATCTGGAGCTTTGAATTTGGGCTGGCAGGTAAGGAAGTAGCCGCCTCCCCCTCCCTTTCTCCCTCCCTTCTCCAGGGACTTGTTGCATCCGAGTAGAGCGGAACCCACAGGCGGAACTATGCAGGTGACTTGGCGGCAGAAGAACGAGAGGCAGGCAGATGGGGAGGTAGAAACAGATGCTTGTTGTATACAGTGAGGCACATACGTTGTCTTTGCCTGATCTCCATGCAGAAGACCGGTTCATTCATGGAAGGAGAGCGGTGTGCGCCTGCTTGTGTATTAAATAAATGCAAATAAATCAGAGCTCTTGGTAATACGCATGTGGTTCTTTACCGGCTTTGATTCAGGAACCAGACAGGTGCACATGCTCGGATATGTAAATACAGATATGCCTGTGTGTGTAACACGAGTAAAGTGATTTTTAAGAGTAAATGCAAGGTTCCTGTGCGGTCTCATCACCTGGATCTTAAGTTTAGTTATTGAGGGAAGGGGTGCAGGCTTTGGTGGAACTTAGTTCCAAGTAGTGTTCTTGGAACGGCAGCCTTGTAGCCCAGTCTAACGTGTAATTTCCTTGGAAATAATCCAAGGGAGACTTCCATTCAAGTAAGAAGGCATGAGAGCCAAACCTGGCAGCCACGTTGTGAATACATCTGCCAAAATATGAGTCCAAAGGCATTCAAGGGAATTTCCTGCTACGTAAGTAAATATGCAAAGGGACAAAAGCTGTAGCCTGTTAATCGTTTCCTTGGTTCTACAGCCCATCGATCTATGCCTGACATCCCTTTTCCTACTATACATCAGCTTCTGTTTCCATCTAATAGGATTTCATCCTGTGATTTCACCAGGTACAGAGATGGCAACTCTAGGCTGTAGTTCTCCCTCCCTAACATCATCAAAGCTTGGCAAATGCCTATCTCTGAGATAAAGAGAGGGTGAAGTTAAAGTATTTTGCACCTTTGAATGGTACATGCATAATTAGTATACTTTGGTAATGCAGTCCCCCTATTTTTTCTCTAGGAACTTTCCACATGATCTACCATCACTTATTATCAAGGGATCTTTTAGTCCCTCTTAAGTTACTGTAAGTTCTAGAGTGGAAAGAAACTGCAATTCCCATCATTCTCACCCAGAACTATTGACTGTGACTGGTGGAAATTGTCACCTGAAAACATTTGGAGGAAAGGTATTTGGATTGCAGGTCTTTCACTAAAAAAATATTATAAAGCTACTTTCAACTCTTTTTGAAAACTTGATATGTTTGTATGCCTGTCTGTCTGTCCCTTATTATGTTTTGCTGCTCCATCAAAGAAACAAGTTGAATTGTCTTTCTTACAACCCAAAGAATTTGATGTGATTTCACAAAGGAAATGCCCCAGGTGGATCAAAGAAACAAGTTGAATTGTAATTCTTAAAAAAAAAAAGAAAGAAAAGAAAAAAAGAAGAAAGGAAGGAAGGAAGGAAGGAAGGAAGGAAGGAAGGAAGGAAGGAAGAGAAAGAAAGAAAAGAGAAAGAAAGAAAGAAAGAACAAAAGAAATGAGAGAGAAAGAAAAGAATTAAAAGAAGAAAGGGAGGGGGAGAGGAAGGAAGGAAGGAAGGAAGGAAGGAAGGAAGGAAGGAAGGAAGGAAGGAAGGTTCAGAGGCTCTGTTCAAAGTTTGCATGAAGTTGTCTGCAGGATGCTTTATGGCTGCACTTCCATTTTGGAACAGTCAAGTTGCTTCTGGGACTATGGGAAGGGAAGTTTGTGCTTGCTGTGGTCAACTAATAGAAAAGTCCCCTTGTTCCAGTTGCTGCAAAGCTAGTAAGAAAACAAACATTTCTAAGCTCCTTTGGCTAGGAGTGCTAGGAAGCGCTCTCTGTGGAGACATTCTTCTTTTCATGGCAGAAAGGAAATCTTCTGAATGATTCCTATTTTGCATAATAACTTAATTTAGCTAACCATGGAGAAATGACTGAAGATATACCTAGATAATCTAATATCTTCCAAGGCATGTAGATTATTTTAGTTGGGTTGATTGATCTAATCTCTCCTATCTTCGTTGATTGTTTGCTTTGGTGATATATATCTATATCTCTATATCTCTATCTATCTATCTATCTATCTATCTATCTATCTATCTATCTATCTATCTATCTATCTATCTATCTATCTATCTATCTAATTTCTTCAAGCCAGCTTTATTTAGTCATATTTTGCTCATTCTACAAATTGGGGTCCAGGAATCTGCCTTTATATTGATGACCCACAAAGACAACATCTTCTATATCCTGGGCTAATCTAAAACTTATTTTATTAATACATCATGGAACATCTTTGACATGCAAATGACTTCCTGTGACAGATCATTTAATTTCTACAGTTACAGCATTTGTTGAAAAGGACTTGGTATATCCTATTTCAGTTGTCTACTCATTGGGCATGCTATTATTTTTTTTAAAAGACAAGATATAACTAAAAAAAATTGATGAAACAAAAATAATTCCTTGAAATAAAAGTTTCCTTCAAAAATGTGCAACACTATCAGAGTGCACATGTGTAAGGCAGAGAATTGAGTATAGTAAAATGTAGAATGTAGAGAAGCTTGCATATGATTGTATCAAAATTCATAAGTCAAGAGACAAATCTATCAGTCCAACTCTATGTGTATTGCTTTCTAAAAGTTATGATTGAAAATGCCAACTGTCTTCGGTGCTCTTTTGAAGATGGCATCTGCTCTCTCACTATTTTATAGGTTAAATGCATACACTTATAAAAGTATACAGGTACCATAAATTAAAAATAATTTCCAACAAAATATTTTTCTTGCACTTTTATATGCAAGACCGTAGATGGTTTGTGGAAGATGTCATACCCATTCAAGCCTGTAAAATGATTCTTACAATAGTGGCATCTTACAATTGGACATTCTTCAATCCTTTGTCACTAGAAACAATAATGCAAGAATATACCATTAGTTGTACTTTTTAGTATAATGGTATTTATAGTGTCTCATTTCTTTGTTCCCCAAATCTCTTTCTTAGTTGATTAATTTAATATTGTTATTCTAAGACAAGCTGCTATTCTACAAAGCACCTAAGACAGAAATAGTTAATATTTTAACAGCACACATCTTTTTCATACAAATACTTTATAGTTTGAGAAGTCCCTAAATGTTTTTCTGAGTGGGGGAGGAAGGAAAGAGTTAATGAGTCCAAGTTAGATTTCAAAAAGTAGGTTTCAATATTTTTCCTTTTCTCTCTCTCCAAAATACCAACTAGAAGATTGTGATCTATAACTGAATCTTGACCTGCCATAATGTGAGTTGCACAAACATACTTATAAGCAGTAAAATTTGCAAATGAAACTAGAATCTCTATGATATAAACCATTATGAGAACCTTGAAGTCAAATGAATCTCATCTCATTAATATTATAACTGTGTCCTAGGCTGCTTATGTGTTATATGGGTTTCCATAATTGCTCTATATTATGTAGCCCACAATACCAGGTTGGACTTATCCATAATCCTTTGGCAAGTCAGTCCATAGCAATAATTTATATACTGAAGTATAATTAGAGTAAAAACTCAAAGAAATAGTGCATGATTAGAAGATATGGACAGACCTGGCCCATACACTCGCCAAGAGTTGGACTTGACTGAATGGATAACATCATCATAATTAATGTATAACGAATCAGTGGCTCTGAATTACCTATACATGCTACTGCTCATATTATTTAAATGATGAAAGTGGATGTTTTGTTCATCTAGACTTCTGGGATAAGTTTATACCTTTCCTCCTAAACCATTACATATTTTAGCCAACTGGTCTGAAAGGAATATGCAAGGCTATCTGAAAGATCCATCAACTATTTCAGGTTCCCAATTTACAAATAACAAAGAGACTTTAGTTAATGTCTAGCTCTGGTAGAACCCACGTTATATGAGAAAAAATAACGTCGTGTAAAAGATGAGGAGAAGGATAGGACAAGAGACCATGTTTTTCCCATACTGTATTAACTTACTTACTGTCTTTAACTTTAGTATGAGTTAAAGGAATTAGTTTCAGTCTGCTTATAAATTAGTATCTTTCCCAAGATATTAATATGATACATTTCCAGTCAGGAATATTGGGTATTTATGTGTCTCATTCAAAGAGAAAAGGTGAAGGATCTTCAGGGAAACAAAAAGTCTTTACACTTTTCTTCTTCACAACCTGTTTATTGTATTTGAATCAAAGAGATTGGTCTGCATCTCTTTCTGAAAACAAAAAAGTATTTGTAAAAGAATGTCTGAATGTTTTCTCTGGGAGTGCATTCTATATCTAAAGTCATACCTGAGAGTCTGCATTTTGTCCAGGCAAGCAAATAAAAAGATTTCTACCAAAATATACACTTAGAAAGGGTTTTACATTACTGTACATTTCTTTGAATATGTGCAAATGGGCACGTCTCCAGTCTTGGGAATACAGTACAAGTCCCAGTATAGCCTTTTTGCAATATGTTTCTATCTCATCTGCATTCCTTATAAAAAAAGTAAAGGAATCCCTGCAGATTTTACTCTGCTAGTTATTGCCAACTGTAGGGGGCAGTTCTGTTTCATTTCCATTTCAAGGCTATTGAGCCAGCACTGTCCAAAGACATTTCCGTGGTCATGTGGCCAGCACGACATCACAGAGTGCTGTTACCTTCCCATTGATGTGGTACCTATTTTCTACTTGCATTTGTAAGCTTTCGAGCTGCTAGGGTTACGGTTAGGACCTGGGGCGAGGATGTGAGCTCACCCTGTCGTGTGGAGCTCGGGTCTCGAACCTGGGCTGCCGGCTTTCCAGCCAACCAGCATCTTAATCACTGAGTCACTGCACCACCCACATTCCTTATGGCAGCCCACTTTTTTCTTTAAAAGAGAGATACCTGTTTTTCAATTAGAAAATCAACAAAAGCTTTAAACAGTTCATCAAACTTTGCACTCTTTATTTATGGTGTCAAAAATGTAGAGGTTTTACCAGACTTAAACTCTACTAGTTTCATCTATTTGTACACTATTCTACAGCTCAATGGGTTCCTGTATTGTTTGTAAACAAAACATGGAAAATCAGCAGAATAACAGAGTATAACACAATAACATACACAGTATTAGAGATCAGTATTAGCAATCAATTAAAAATAAGTTTACATTCAGAATATAAATTGTTAAGAGCATGGAAAATAATTTAATATAACTTCAACCTTTCCTTCAGCCTTTGTTATAATTGCATCCTTTCCTTCCTTCTTCCTATTTTACATGTAAAATACATATATTTCATTGTTTTAAAATTATTGGGCTTGATTCACTTAACAACTGTGTTACTAATTTAACAACTGTACTGATTCATTTAACAAATGTTGCAAGAAAAGTCATAAAATGGGGCAAAACTCACATAACAAATTTCTCGCTTAACAACATACATTTTGGGCTCAATTGTGGTTGTAAATTGAGGATTACCTGTATAGACTGTTAACATACATGATATTTATTTTAGATTGTTGTTTCTCAACCATGGCAACTTCCTGATGTATAGCCTTCAGTACCCAGACTATCCCAGCCAGCAAGGCCATTGCTAAGAACTTTGGGATTTGAAGGCCATACCTCTGAAATATGTCAAGGTTGGAAAACACTGTTTCAGAATAACACAGAATGAATTTGGCCCCCCTTCTGTAAATTTTAACTTTCATTAACTTTCAGAGTTATTTGTAATCTTTCACTTTCTGCCAATACATTTTGAAATGTCAGTCTAATAATAGATCTCATAAGTGTGAGTTCAAACTTTTTTTGCCCCTGTCAGGTTTGGTAAAGTGAGTTATGAAGTCATATCTTCTGATTCCAAAGCTTAAGTCTGGATTAGGCTTCTCTGTCACTGCACCTCATGAAACATATGCATCTTTCGTTCGGAGACGGTTGCATACCTGTTGCATTTATACTTCTGCAAATGTTCGTTCTGGTTAGGGGGTGCTCAAACAGCAAAGCACAGAACAGGAAGTTGGATCAATCAATCAACACACAGGATGTGCACTGTCACAGAATGTGCAGTTAGGATTTGGGAGATGAGCGCATTGGCCTATCTGCAGCCATCTTACCAATCAACTACTTTGCAGCGTAGGTATGCAGCGACACCTTTGTGCAGTTGTGGGCAACTATAAATCAAGCTTTAGGAGAGGAAATGTAACCCTTAGTAGAGTTCATCACTTTACATGTCTGCTATCCAGATTGGAACTCACCTCCCAATACATTGCATTCTAGGGCTATACCTTCTTTCTTTCTTTCTTTCTTTCTTTCTTTCTTTCTTTCTTTCTTTCTTTCTTTCTTTCTTTCTTTCTTTCTTTCTTTCTTTCTTTCTTTCTTTCTTTCTTTCTTTCTTTCTTTCTTTCTTTCTTTCTTTCTTTCTTCCTGCCTTTATTATTATTACTATTTTTTTTTACAAATAACTCAACGAACATATCCAACATATCCTCCTCCTCATATTTTCCTCACAACAATTCCATGAGGTGGATTGGGCAGAGAGAGGTGGGAGGCCCAAGGTCACCCAGCTGGCTTTCATGGCAAAGGGAAGACTTGAACTCACAGTCTCTTGCTTTCTAGTCCAGTGCCTTAACTATTGGACCAAACTGCTATATTACTTAACCAGTTATAAAACTTAAATTACTCAACCGGTAATAAAAAAATGAATAAAATAAATTAAAAGACATAGTTAGAATAACTTTCCATATATATTTCAGATAGATAGACATAGAGATAAACACAGATATAATCCTAGACTGTCATAGACACATGTAGACATGTAGATAGATATAGATATGCTTATATAAGTGGTGGTGATAATCTGAGTGCTTAGATGCCACCCTTAAAACGTCTGGTGACCCAAAGATCATAGCTGGTTAGATATTGTGTAAAATGGAACAGTGCAACCTGTTTTACTTAAGGTTACCTTTGAAATTTGCCCAGAAGATGGAATTGATGCAGAACAGAACAGCCTGCTTGCTGATAAACAGGAACCCTTTTAGTAGCATGATACTGGTTTAGTGTTTGCTCTATTGGGTTTTATTAGGTTCCAGAGGACCATTCAAAGGCTGGTTTTGTCCTCTAAAGGCCTTCAAAGGGTAATGGACTTCTCAACGCCTGGGAAAGAAGATGTCAGTTCACAGAACACTACACCATTGGAACATTTGCAGATTCCTTGATTATCAGGAAAATAGGTAGCCACCTCCCCACTCTATTGACAGTAGTTAACCAGAAGTTCAAGGAAATACCCTAATGAATGTTGAGAGTAAATGGTATGCTAAAGTAAATGCATCCAGGGCCAAAATGTCTATAATTTAGCCCTCTTTTTTTCCCTTTCAGTAAATCTGGTTAATAGACTCTGAGAGAATTTAGCTTTCTTGGCTGAGAGTGGCTGTTACAGGCTTCATACATGATTTTATTTACTATTGCCTTCAGGACCATTTCCTTTGAATGGAATCATTTCCATTTTCCATCTTGGCTATGTAAACCCAGCAGGAGAAATGGGAAGGATGAGAACCCTGAGATAGGTTTTTCCAGGAACTGTCCCATGTCTTATAAAATAGCCTCCTCCAAAAATCTAGACTGCTCCTTCATATTTATCCTTTATAGAAGGACGGCAAAGATCTTGTTTCTCTAAGATTTGGAAATTTCAATTGTTTGTTTATATGGTAGGGGCATCTGTGGTGTGGGGAGTAGTCAAGAAAGGCAAGATGATAGGTTATTTATTTATTTAGCGTATGGTGATGTTACATTAGCTAGGAGACTACAGTGTTACTACAAAGTAGTTGTTTGTCTGCTGATGATTGCTAGATTGTTCAGTTCATGCTCACACTCTTATCCAGAAGGCGAACTAGCTCCACACTCATAAGGCTTGACGGTGTTCTATAGCATCATTCAGGGCTTTTCCCACTCTCATGTCACCCTGCATTTGGCTGTCGCATTTGGGCAAGTCTGGCACCAGTTGAAGTCATACTACCGCTTAAAGCACCATTTTTTCTACTTGCAAATAGCATGCTTTCAAACTGCTAGGCTGGCAGAAGCTGAGGCAAGTGATGGGAGATCACTCCATCATACAGTGCTAGGGCTCGAACCGCTGGAGCAAAGCCCATCTCCAGCATCATTAAGCCACTGAGCCATCACACCTCATTAAGACGATAGGTGTGATCACATGATTGATCCCCTTTTAATATGCATGTGATGAAAGTTAAGAGGGGTGGAGCTTTGTGAACACCTATCCTCCCATACATCCTTATTGTTGGCTAATTTTTAATTATGAGGAGGCTGAAGTTTGGTTGTTTTTTTGTCTGTTTATTTGTCTGCTTTCAGTGTTAATTCTACTTTAATTTTAAATTGATTTTAGGGAATGATCTTTTAATAGCTATATGCTTTTTTAGTGTGCTAAAAAAGCACACTATGTTGTTGTATGTTGCCATGATTGTGCACCTCCTGAGATACTTGGATAGGGCTGGAAACAAATTCTGTAATGAATAAAGAAAGAAGTAGCAAGGTCCATGTGACTTATGATTCATGTGATTCTGTCACGAGGGACAGAATGATCTGCTTTCCTTTTAAGTGTTGGGGCTGTCTTGATTATGTCTTTAAATTTATAACTGTATTAAGTCAATTGTAGGGCTCAAACTCAAACTGTAGGTTTTGTAAGTTTTCTCCCTTAAAATGGTTGGAAACCATGACACTAGGTTTTGTTTCATGGTAGCAGAAGAGTATTCAGTGGGCCAGAAGACTGATTCACAAAGCATGTTTAGAACATGGGCTTCAAGTTGCCACAACTGCTTGTATAAACCAGATGTCAGGGACAAGCAACCAGAACAGCTCTGAGAATGAGTCCAAGAGGTTTCCTTATTGTTAATCACTAATTTACAATAATTTTGTCAGACTATCTGCCTTCTTTTGGGAATTGGCAGGTATTGATCTAAGGGTTTGATCGCAGATGTTTCTTCCCACAAAGCGAGCTGAAGCTGGAATATTTTAAGTCCTCCTAGCAGTCCTCCTAGCTCCTTCAGGCTGTGATTTCCTCATATGGGACCACCAAAAATATCTCCTCCTTTTTAAAGTACTCAAGGTGATTTGAAAGTGGCTTTTTACATTTTTATTTTATTTTAACAGATGCTGTAAATCAGAATGGTGAATGATGGTTCATACTAGGATCCTCTTCAATTTTATGATATCGTATTTCATAATATTGTAACCTGATATGAAGCAGAGGCTTTAGTACTATTTTAAGGCTATTCTGGTGCTTCTAAATGTGGGCTGTATAAAATTAAGGAATGTTTTAGTCAAGAAGTAAGTTTTTTGATAGGGATATTAATTTGGATTTAATAAAAAAAATTAGTACCTTTAAAAAGTTAAAGTATCAGCCCTACCAATCTGAAGAAGTTTACATTAATTAACCTTAAACACCTCCCATCAATTGATAACTTTGATATAATGTAGCTCCTCCAAGTCAAGCCATTAAAAGTTTACAAACCAATCCAAAATATTAAATAATCCTATTTGATCACTTAGTTTATATTGTAGAGTATCTTTCTTGTATTTCTCCTAACTTCCATCTTTTATCTCATTTATACCCATGGTATCTGTCATAAGCCACAATAATATAAAAATGACATGATATATGATATATAATGATGTCAGGTTTCACATGTTATCATTTGCCTTCCTTGCTTTTATTTGGGAGGCCTAAGTATTATATCCTAACTGGCTACGTAACTTAATTACTTGTAAAATGCAAATTGTTTTTCGTTTTCTATAAAACTTAGATCAAATCATGCTTTCTTTGTAATTCCAGCAGAATTCCAAAGATACTTTGATGAAGGAGATTAGGGCGGGACTCAAGCCACTTCTATGAAGAGATGAGCTTTCAGTTGATGGACAATTATTTTTGCTTGCTGATTCTAAAAGATCTGTCAATGGTCAATAAGCAAAAGTGATATACTGGACAAAAACTGTTGGTAAGGAGCCAATGGAAGTGAAGGAATGGAATAACAGACTAAGTTTACTTACATCAAATCCATTTATGAACAGTAATGTGCTTACAAAGCTCATTAGACTGAGCTGAAAAGTTCTATTTATCTCCAATATTCTGAATCCAATAGGTATTCCAATTTTTTTAAATCAATAACTCCATCCATGAGCCACCCATTCTCCCCAAGAAATGAATGAATGTAGGATGCAGTATAGCTAGTATAGCAGTACCAATTGTCTGCACAACTTTCCCCTGCCTATTTTGTCCTTTTGGTTTTGGGCTGTTAAATATTCTTTCTAATGTTTTCAGCTAGAAGCTCTATGTGAGGCTCAGTTCTTGGCAACCCAGTGAAAGGGATCAAGTAGAAGAAGATGCAGTCTCTGAGTGATATTCTGGAGCACCATTGCAGGGCAGAATAAATTACTCCAGCTGTCTACAGTTTTAGTGACCTGACCTCTGATGTGTTCAGATATCAACTCCCATTATTCCCAGCCTTCATTTTGAGAGCTTGACTCCAATATCTCTGACAATCTTTCACACGGGTGAGAATGAATTAGTTTGTTCTATAGAATATAACTTTCTGTGCTTTTCACATTGCCTGCTTATTACACAAATATAGTACAGGTGCTAGTGGAGGTGGTTATTATACTACTTAGAGTTATATGGTATTTTTGACACCATTAATCCCGCTAGGATTAGATGGACAACTGGCATTGAGAAGAAATCCTTCCACTTCCTATTTTCTTCTCATTTCACCTCTTTCTGGGGGCTGGAGGGAAAAAAATCTGATGGACAACTAACAAAATGGAAAGGATAAGCAGTTGACGGTTGTACACAATGAAACAAGAGGCTGAAGACATACAAGAAATGGTTGGGCCAGATATTAGAAGTGATTTTTTTTAAAAAAAAATCTGCCTTCAAGTTTGTATTGACTCCTGGTGATCGCCTGGACTAGTGCTGCAGTTTTCTTGGCAAGGTTTTTCAGTAATGGTTTGCCTTTGCCTACTTCCTAGGGTTGGGAGACAATGACTGGCCCAAAGTCACCCGGCTGGTTTTGTGTTTGAGGTGGGACTAGAACTCACGGTCTCCTGGTTTCTAGTCTGGTGCCTTAACCACTACACCATATTGGCTCTCCAGAAATAAAAAAAAAATACCATGTTAAGAAAAGAATGTGAAGCCAAACAAATGTGTAAACTAAAGAAGAAAGACGATGCAGTGACATGAAGAGGCTAAGAAAATGTCTCTTTTTGCCTCAGGCAACCCTCTACTTGCAATAGGTTTTAATTTGCAGAAGCTATAGTATAGAATTAAATAAATAAAGTGTCCCATATTCAGCTTCTTCTTTGAACTACTCAGGAGGCTTCATTAAAAAAAAAAAGATAGCCAAGTATTATAAGACTGAAGTAATACCTTGTACATAATCTTAACTTCAGAACATGGTCTGGTCATACGTAATATGTTGTTCTATGTTGCTTCATAGAATGTCTTTTTTGCTTTATTTTGCAAATACAAAGAATTCTGTGCGTCGGATTTCCTATTCACTTTTAAACCAGAGCTCAACAAATTAAAAGTAAATTAATTTTATCTTGGACTTCCCTCATTTTAGTTTTGAATTTTTCTCTCTTTTATTATAATTTACCATTGATTAAACCTTTTTGCAGAATGGGCTGGTTTTTGTTTTCTGTATTTAGAAAACTCTAGAGTTTCATTTCCCAGAAAAAAATCCTTATAAATATTTTTATTTTTTATTGGCGTGTGTGTGTGTGTGTGTGTGTGTGTGTGTGTGTGTGTGTGTGTGTGTGTGTGTGATATACAGTGAGTGAAATGGGTAGAGCTAACTGAGAGGAATAATTTTTAAAGGCAGCTTGTGTTTGTGCCTCTTAAACAAACTTTATTATAACATGATTTTTATGCCCCAAAGATGCAAACAATGATATAACAATGCAGATGTTAAAACTGATCTTCAATGTTATCTTGTTCAAACTAGGAGATGTCAATATAAGTTGGGAAACTCTAGAGGCTGTTTTACTTTTGGTAGGGCAAATGTAACAATGAAGTTTACATTTTTAGAATGGGAGCTACCTCTTTATCATATAAGATACACATTCCAGGTATCTGTGTACTAACCTGAAAAGCAATAACATGCTTCTGTTTTGCTAATATAAGTCAGTGGCCTTTCTTGTGGTAGAGAATTTAATGTCCAGGACTTGCAACTCAGGGACTTATCCTTCACTTACTTAAGTACTTTGTTCTAAGTCGGTTGACAAGTTTTGCAATTATAAATGATCTCTTTCTCCTTATGTACTTAAGAACTGTTTATGATTAATGTCCCAAAGGTGTTTATGATTATATTCCACTTCATTCTCAAGACCCTGCTTTTTTGACATTCTCCTCCTCCTCCTCCTCATATTGAAAAGCAATTCTTCCTTGATTTTTTCTGACACTTCTTTCTAAGTGGTAATTTCATGATTGCATCAAAACTTATTTTTATCTAAATGACCCTCACTATTCCTTCCTGGCTTGCAGTCTCCCCAGCCTCAAACTCATTCACTTATAGATTCACATATACAGAATCACAGGGACATTTTAGATCTAGATGCTTACACAAAAATTCATCTTTCTGAATCTTCATTAATTAATATGTGCATCGGAAGGAATGCAAGAGAAAGAGATTGGGGGGGGGGGGAGAAGCATAATATGTCTTTTACATTCCTAACCAGAATTTTTTTTTTCTGTTGTACATTTCTGATTGTGGAAAAATGCAACAATCTGTAATATCACTGCCAGCTGGGTTCCAGGATGGCAAAAGGATGGATCTTTGTGTGTGTGTGTGTGTGTGTGTGTGTGTGTGTGTGTCCCCAGTAAAAAAGTGGCATGCTTTGACAAAAGAGTGAGTAGAACTTGTAGCTCCCACCACATCAGAGGTGGGTTCCTCCCGGTTTGGACCGGTTCTTTAGAACTGGTAGTAACTTGGCAGCCTGGGTCACTAGAACCGGCAGCGACCCAGGCCTGCCACGCCCCCGAACCAGTTCTTTTGGCAGCGCCATAGGCACTGCCATTTTGTTTTTTGCTTCTGCGCATGCGCAGCAGCTTTGTTTAAGCACTGCGCATGTGCGAAGTGGCACTGAGCAAACCGGCAACGAAGAAAAGAAGAACCCACCCCTGCACCGCATCCAATTCCAATTAACATGGCTTCTCAGGTAACATTTTGAGATGGTTCTGAACTGGAAAAAGTAACTATGCTTGTTTAGAGGACAGACTTAAATTGGAAGCTCAGTACCGTAAGGACAGTCCTTATTTCTTTATTTGAAAAATGATTTAATCTTTTAAAGGAAAAAAAAAGATGAAATGGTTTAGTAGTGGTAAATGTGCCCATCAACACAGCCCCTGAAGAGCAGATTTAGCAGGCACTCAGATCACCCACTTGCCATTTTCCCCATTAGTGTGAGTGGAATTGCATTTCTACAGTACACTGATTAATTAATTAAAGGCACCTCTGCATATAAATTGGGATATGCAAATACAGTGCAAATCTATGCCCTCTTTTATCATTTTTACAATAACAAGCTTACAAAAAAATACATTAACTTTGATTGGGCTATCAGCTGGATTGCTAGATCTTTTCTGCATAACCTTCCTGTCCCCATCAATGTTCATCTTTCCACTGGCTGCCATATAAATAGTTTGCAATCTGAGCTCCCTCTGTCTTATTTCTTTTTTTTTTCCTTTGCTCTATGATGCCATTTCTCTTCCTGATCAGCTTTCTGTGCGGAAAAGCCATTCCTAATTATGTATATTCCTTCTGTCCTGTAGCATGCAGATGAAAACCACTGAGTCACAATGCCATTCAGATAATAAACATCCTTCCCACTAGTGCATTTATACAGCATTCTCCTCCCCTTCTCCTCTTTCCTTTTAGGCTGTTCCTTAAGCTATCAGGAAATAGTCTGTCTTAAATGAGCCTCAGGCACTGCTCTTGTTACATTGACACCTTGAGGGCACAGAGAGGAAACGCCTTTTTTCAGAATCACCTTTAAATGATGGTAAGAAGAAAAGGTGGCCTTTCTTGTATCACTTGTTATCACACAGAGACACTACTTGCCTGCACCGTTTTTACTGTGCAGATTTTGCAGACAGATTTGATGACTGATACAAGTTTGCTGCCTGCCTTTGTACTTTCTTCTCAGGTGACACTTCCAGCAAAGACCCATTCAGATTAAACAGAGGTGGTCTTGGCACTAGAAGGAATTCAGCATCTGAATGAAGGTGTAGAATTTGGCACGTGTCCGGGTCTGTCTCTATGACCTTTCACCTGTCTATTGAAGAGCTGTGTAGAGACCCCTTTGCTTCTCTCATTAAAGCATATCAGTCCTAACTTTCAGCTACATTAGCTAATGGGCTACTGCAATATGCTGGCAGAAATTAGGCTGAAATTTACCTCACATCCTTTTAATATTGGTCTTGAGCAGAAGTATCTACATTTTGCTAAAGAAACTGAAGTTAGGGAAGCTGGGACCTTGGCTGGAATTTTAGCCATTCATGTTAGGGATGTGGTTACCCTTCAGAGGAGGAGGCTATCAGGATAGGAAGTGGTAAATTGTTTATGATTATATTGGGGGTTTGGGTCTCCAAATGCCATGGCTAGTTGCCACTGTATGTGTACAGTGCATTCAGAAAGTATTCAGACCCCCTTCAACTTTTGTCAATTTTGTTATGCCGCGGCCTGATTCTACAGTTGTTGAAATTCATTTTTTTCCTCATTAATCTACACTCAGTACCCCATAATGACAAAGTGAAAACAGAATTTTAGAAATGTCTGTAAATTTATTAAGAAGAAAAAAACTTAAATACCACATTGGCATAAGTATTCAGACTCTTCACTCAGTACTTTGTTGAAATACCTTTGGCAACAATTAGAGCCTTGAGTCTTCTTGGGTATGATGTGACAAGTTTTGCACACCTGGGTTGGGGGATTTTCTGCCATTCTTCCTTGCAAATACTCTCAAGGTCAGTCAAATTGGATGGCGATCATTGGTGGACAGCCATTTTCAGGTCCCTCCAGAGATACTCAATAGGGTTCAAGTCAGGGCTCTGGCTGGGCCACTCTAGGACATTCATAGAGTTGTCCCTAAGCCACTCCTGTGTTGTCTTGGCTGTGTGCTTAGGATCTTTGTCATGTTGGAAATTTCGGCCCAGTCTGAGATCCTGACCATTATGGAACAGGTTTTCATTGAGGATATCCCTGTACTTCTCTCCTTTCAATTTTCTCTCTTGACCAGTCTCCCAGTCCCAGCTGCTGAAAAACATCCCCATAGAATAATGCTGTCCCCACCATGCTTCACTGTTGGGATGATATTGGGCAGGTGGTGAGTGGTGCCTGGTTTACACCAGACATAATGTTTAGAATTGAGGCCAAACAGTTCAATCTTGGTTTCATCAGACCAGAGAATCTTGTTCTTCACAGTCTGACAGTCCTTCAGGTGCTTTTTTGCAAACTCCAAGCAGGCTTTCTTGTGTTTTTCACTGAGGAGAGGCTTCCATCTAGCCACTCTGCCATAAAGCCCAGATCAGAGGAGGACTGCAGTGATGGTTGTCCTTCTGGAACTCTGTCCCATCTCCACACAGGATCTCTAGAGCTTAGTCAGAGTGACCATCAGGTCCTTGGTCATCTCTTTTACTAAGGCCCTTCTCCCCTGATTGCTCCGTTTGACAGGGAGACCAGCTCTTGGAAGAGTCCTGGCTATGCCAAACTTCTTCCATTTGAGAATTATGGAGGCCTCTGTGCTCTTAGGAGTACAGCAGAAATTTTATTGTAGCTTTCCCCAGATCTGTGCCTTGCAATAATCCTGTCTCTGAATTCTGCAGGCAATTCCTTTGACCTCATGGCTTTTGCTCTGCTACAGTACGCACTGTCAGCTGTGAGGCCTTCTATAGAGAGGTGTGTGCCTTTCCAAATAAAGTCCAATCAATTTAATTTACCACAGGTTGACTCCAATCAAGGTGTAGAAACATGTCAGCAACAATCAAGAGAAATGGGAGGCACCAGAGCTAAATTTCAAGGGTCTGAGTACTTATGCCAATATGATATTTCAGTTTTTTCTTTTTAATAAATTTATGGACATTTCTGTTTTAACTTTGTCATTATGGGGTACTGAGTGTAGATTAATGAGGAAAAAATGAATTTCAACAACTGTAGAATCAGGCTGCAGCATAACAAAATTGATAAAAGTGAAGGGAGTCTGAATACTTTCTGAATGCACTATAGATGTACTCTTAAAACAGCAGCATCCAGCACATTGGAAGGAATTATAGGGATCATCTACTATACTCAAATAGTAACAAATTCCTTTGATAGAAATTAAATGAGAGGAAATTACTTTATTCAATCCTCCAAGAGTGGTTTCTTATAGATTTTATTGTTTTTATTGATCCATGATTAACAAACATTAAGTAACTATATTAACATGAATCCAAGATGCATAGAGAGAAAAAAGAAAATACAAAAAATATATATTAAAAATAAAATAAAGAGACAGTCATGTACCACACATGTACAAATTTACCATATATGTAAAGTATTACGATATTATAATCTATTGCTGTTGAGATAAACCCTAAAATCCACCCAAATTTGATAAAATGTGGTTCCTGCCTCTGATGTCTTATTATTTTAACATTGTGATTTTTTTTCTAATATAGTAATTGAAGAGGCTTTAAGGTTTGGGTGCTTTTTATATAAAGTTGAGGCACTAAACAGACATCTTGAGGGGAAAAAGTATCCATTTCTGTGCCTTTGAGAAGACTGTTCTTTCTTTAAAAATAAAAATAAAAAATCCTCACAGTGATGTTCAGCCCATTGCTATGGACAACACTAGCTCTATCCACTGATTCACTTCCACACAAGCCAAGAAAAAGAATGGAGACTTTTAATTTTCCTTCTTTATGTAAACCAGAGCAGAGTCAATACATTTTTGATGTCTGGAGAGAATTACAAAACAATAGTCCCTTTCATGTACAGAGGCTGATTGGATGTGCAATTTAGCATCCTCCCACTGCATTTTAGGGGGTGCTGAATATGTTACCTAGGACATGTACCCTTACCTTCAATGTCACGTCATCAATTCTATGCATCACAATCTGCTACCTTAAGCAATCACATTGGAAGCTTTTCCTTGGGCACCTAGTCTACTATTTCTCTAACTTGGTTATGGTACATGTTGAACATAGTTGCACATTTGACTGGACCTTTGAAATGGCTAAAATGACCACAAACTTCTCCTTCCTATCCATTTCACTCTGCAGAGTTCCTGGAAAATTCTTGGCTAAATATATAGGCTGATATTCTCTCTCTCTTTCTCTTTCAAAAACATATGTTGGAGTGGTTAGAGATGCAAATTTAGTACTGTATGGAATTCTTTAAAGCAGCCATATTATTTCTTTGGACCATGTGGCAGTTTTGTATTGGTATCTAAGAACCCAGCACAACTTGGAGTTAACCCTAACTTAAAAACGTAAGAAAACAAGAATTATCTTTGTAAAGGATTCTATTACAGGGTCTCTACCTCCTAACCATGATTCAAGAATTATATTCAGCTCATATTGGCTGTCACCACCTTGGGTGTTTCCCACCCCTCTCTCTTCAACCAAGAAGCAAGCAAAAATAAAATAAAAAATAACCCCAAACCTTCCCAAGGTTTAAGAAACACAAGGATACCTTAACATCTGGTTATCTGTCTAGAGATACCTAGGTTTTGCAAGGTATGTTACAAATTGGCACCAAAGTCTCTGTTTAAAATAGTATTTAGAGTTTTTAAGAACACAGAACAACAGGCTCAAAATGGATGGAAATTAGGCTTCAAAAGAATAAGATTGAACTTGATATACTTAAGGTAACTGATGAAACACGTCTGGCTCTACTAAGGTGCAAAGTGAAGTGTTCATTGTAAGCTAGTGTTGATGCAAGATTTGCAAGATGTTAAAGGATAAAGTGATTCTAAGCAATTTGGAAGATTTATCTGAGAAAGTAGAAGTAGCAGGAATACTGGAAGAAACATAACAATTTCATTTGAAAATAAAGCTGAGACTTGGACTTCAAGAAAGTAGAACTGAATAAACTTTGAGCAGTGATAGGTGGAATCTCTTGGGAGAAGACTCTAATGCGGAAAAGTGCTCTCCAGATTGTGGCAAAATTTACAAAAGAAGATACTAAAACAACAATTACAAGTAATTCAAAGAGAAATAGATGGAAGGCAGCAGAAGAAGACAGTGTGGTTTTACAACAATTTTAATAAGGATCTGAAAAAAACAACAACAAAGAAAATACATTTAGGAGGTATCACTAAAAGAAGAACAAGTTACCAAGGAAAAGTACAATACCTTCCTGCAGCTCAGAAGTGTGGAAGTGTTCGCGTTCAAAATAAATTGAAGTGAATGTTTTATTTTAAATATAGTTGGGGGGTTTTTTTCCCCTTTCTTTTTTAAATTGTTTTTATATGTTTTATTTTTTATGATGTAAGCCGCCCAGAGTCCTTCGGGAGTTGGGCGGCATATAAATTTTATAAAATAAATAATGCTTAGAAATACACACACACACACACACACACACACACACACACACACACACACTAATTTGACATGAAAAGAAAAGAATCAGTAGATGAGTTGCTCACTAAGGATGAAAATACTAATAGGTAACAAAGACAGGTCAGAACTATTCAACAGTAAGAATGGAACCAATTCCCAGAGATGTGGAGGACTTTACTTCAATGAAGATGTCCAAGAAGAAGCTGGACAACAAAAAGGTGCATCTTTGGCACAGATTTCATGCCATATTATGTGAAATTATTATTTTTTACATTTGAAATAATTTCATATATGATAAACAATGACAAATGAAGCAGAAAAAGGAAATACACACACACCATATATATCTTTCTCCTTTTTTCTGTTTCATTTGTTATTGTTTATCATTTATGTTTCTTTTTCCCTTTTATTTATAATTTTGCAGTATTGTAGTTTGGTATTTTTGTATTTGTATATATTTTTTCAGGCTTGTAATAAAATAAATAGAAAAATTAAGGAGCTCTTTGACATGGATGCCTTAATTTAGGATGTTGGACTTGCTGATCTAAATTTGTTGTTCAGTCGCTAAGCTGTGTCTGACTTTTTGTGACCCCCATGGACCATAGAATGCCAGGTCCCTCTGTCCTCCACTGTCTCCTGGAATTTTCCCAAATTCATGTTCATTGCATCAGTGACGCTATTTAACTATCTCATCCTTTGCTGTCTCCTTTTCCTGTTGCCTTCAAACTTTCCCAACATTAGAGTGTTTTGCAATGAGTCGTCTCTTCTCATTTGGTAGCCAAAGTATTTGAGCTTCAGCTTTGGTATCTGTCCTTCCAAAGATCAGCCAGAGTTGATTTCCTTTAGGGTTGACTGATTTGATATCCTTGCTGATTTAAATAGCCCTTCTAACTGTATAATTCCATGATTCTATGGAAGTTTTCCCTTGAACTTCTCCCCTACCCTCAGATATGACAGATGACACTGTCCTATCAACAATACTAATAACTGGGAAGGCAATCTTGTCATTTGCTTAGAAAGCAAATGTTTTCTACTAACCCAGTATCTTTTAGAATGAGAAGTTCATTTTAAAAGTGGGTGTTAATGATTAAGATTCCATAGAATTTGGAATTCTATGGATTCCATAGAATAATCTATATGATTATATTCCCTGGCAGCCTATTCATGGAGAAGAACAAAGCTATCACTGTAGTTAGGCATAAATTGTGTGTATAGAAATGTCATACATGACCCAGAGCAGTGCTTCTCAACTTTGGCAACTTGAAGGTGGGTGGATTTCAAGTCCCAGAATCCCCCAATCAACATGCCAGCCAAGATTCTGGGAGCTGAAATTCACCCAACTTCAAGTTGCCAAGATTGAGAAACACTGGCTCGGAGCATCAAATTTTAGCCTCATTTTTCAGCTGGAATCACAATATGTTGTGCTAAATCATACTGGCTAAGTTTGTATATCATGCTGAGCCACAAACAAATAAATCTTGACTGATTTTACCTGATATATGAACTTAACCAAACATTTGAATGGAAAGTAAGCAAAATTCCATAGTGGAAAATATGGATCAATACAAAACTAGTATCTCCAGAATCCTTATCTATAGGCTATATGAATTATATTTGCACATAAAGAATAGCCTACTTGTGAAGAAAGGCAGTGAACAACAATCACAATCACAATAGCAGTAGCATTTAGACTTATAGTGCTTGATAGCCCTCTCTAAGCAGTTTACAGAGTCAGCATATTGCCCCCAACAATCTGGGTCCTCATTTTACTAACCTTGGAAGGATGGAAGGCTGAGTCAACCTTGAGGTGGTCAGAAGCAAACTGCTGGCAGCCAGCAATACTACATTCTAACCACTGTGCCAACCATGGCTCTCTAAAAACAATAATTTACATTGTGTTAAGTGCCTATATAAGTATAAAGATAGAGAGTAATACAATAACAGCTGAATATGGCTGAATTGGTTTATCCCTGGAAAAATGATTTTATTCTGGCTTTGTCTCCTTAATTTTTTTTAAAAAGTTATAATATTATACACACAAATGAAACAAACAAAATGTTAAAAATTTATGATATTTATGTAGTTAGTTACCAAGCACACCTAAATTATATTAAAGTAACCAAAATATCTTTACAATCCCCAAGGCATGTCACAACTTTTGAGCATCCCTAATGTTTGGAAATCGAAAGTTTAAATTTTTTTACACACAGAGATAGTTATTGTTAGCTTTCAAAAATTAAGTGGAAAGAGGAAAAGTATGCAATGAAGCAGTATGTAACAATGTTATTAGTGTTGAAGTGTGGTTTGAAACCCTCTCATCTTATAGTCTTTGAATTACCCAAAGAAGAGAAAGAATTATGAATGAAATAGCATCTTTGGTCTGTGATATTCTAACTTGCCCCTTATTCTTTGTTGGGTCTTTCTTCTAAGCCCCCCCCCCACTTTCAATCTGATTGAACAGTCACCAACCTTTGGATCTGCTGGGGAGAGAAAGAGTGGAAAAGGCCATGCTTACTTTAAGTAGTGTGGATTGGAAGAGAAAGGTGGGAGTGAATGGGAAAACGTGAGTGAATAGGGACATCGGGAGACCAAATACAGAAAGAAATTATTAGACTGTTCACATGTCAGCTATTCTGTGGTATTATTCCCAATGTATTTGCAATGTTTCAAGCATGGCCAGGAACTTGAATATATTAGAGATGCTGAATTAATGCTGTTCTTAAAAAGATACTACCTAAGCTTTTAGTTAAACGAACAATCCACCAATAATAAACAAGGAGCAGAATTAAAGAGTGAAGAGTGAAGCAAGATTTGCTTTAAATCAGTCACAAACAATGCATATGGAAACACCAGACATTCTGGGGATATAGCGGAAAATGATTGACCTCTGTGGGGAGGCAAGGAGAAGATAGATTGGCAATGTCGTTATTATGTCCTGGTTTCAGAATGAAACGAAATGCTGAAATTATTCAGAGATGTGTCTAGGACCAGGTACATGTTAAGAAAGCGTTTTCATGGAAATGATGCTGTTTCCATAAACTGCAGATCTCCTGCTGATGTTCTTAATAGAAGAACAATGCTGGTAAAGTTGGGCATATGAAAGATAAAAAACCAGCTTCTCCTTATTTGGGAAAATGCCAAGGGAGGGAGCAAGATACACTTGATCACATGTGGGAAAGTTTCAAATTGCCAGTAGGTGGGGCATTTTGCTGACAGACTAAAAAGATGACTGAAATGCCTCTAGAGCTCAAATCCATTCAAAATATGAATCCTGAGCTGAAAAACGCAACAGTTAGTCTTTGCTTTTCAATACTCCCTGGCTTTGTGAAATGCAAAGAAAGAATGATCCTAAAGGGGCAGCTCATGTTTCTTTTGCATTGCAAGTTCTTACGACTTTTCCATAGTTTTCTTTGCTTTTGTGTCCATCTGAGCTACATACCTATTTCTTTGCGCTCAGATGCAGATAGATACACTGGGAAAATGTACTGCAATCACGATGCCCTGACAATCTCTATCAATCAAAATATCACTAGAAGAAAGAAGTACTTATTAATGTAATTTTCTGAATATTTTAGGCTATGAATTGATCTAATATTAAATTCTATAGGAATATAATTGGAGTTAGTCTAGAAAACCAGATTATAATCTTCAAATCAGATTGGTAAATCAAATTTTACATATTAAGATCACAGAAAATAATCAGAAATATAAAATTGTTTAACAATGCTATCAATATAGGGTTTTTTTTTTTTAAAAAAAGCAGAATAAAAGTCCTTTTCTAAGTTTTTATCACAACTTTTAGAGCTTATCTGCAGTTCGGCGGTTCAAATCTCACCGGCTCAAGGTTGACTCAGCCTTCCATCCTTCCGAGGTGGGTAAAATGAGGACCCAGATTGTTGGGGGCAATATGCTGACTCTGTGAACCTCTTAGAGAGGGCTATAAAGCACTATGAAGCGGTATATAAGTCTAAGTGCTATAGTGCTATTGCTATTGCTATTATCAGACAGTTGTAAAGGATTTATGTCTTCTTTGGCCATTTCACACATACTTCTCTCTTTCCAGGTCTGAGTTCTAAGAGAAGGGCAGACAACAACTTTCTCAAAAACTACCCAGAAATAACAGTTTAGAGACTAGACAATAGTTTTTTCAGCTGGTTGGGCACAGGAATGCTCTCTTTAGGGTGGTGCACCACTGCTCTCCCCTAAGTTGGTGGCATTATCTCCTCTCTTTCAATACACCTTTGCTTATAAGGCAGGGGTGGGTTCTAACTTACCTCGCTGCTGGTTCGCTTCCTCCCACACTGCATGGCAGCACCTCATGGGTGCGCGCGCACGCGCAGTGCAAAAGAATAAAAAAAAAATCCCCCCCCCAAAAAAAGCTGAAAACAAGATGGCGCCACATGCGCAGTGCCGGAGACTCGGCTTCTTTGCAAGCGCAGAAGAAAAAAAATCCAGAAAAATTCCAAAAAAAATATTAAAAAATCCTAAAAAAATAAAAAAATAAAAAATCCTAAAAAAAAAGATGGTGGCGTCCACGGACTGGCACCGACCGAACCGGATCCGTGACATCATTGTGACATCACCAGCGGGTTGCTACCGGTTCGGGTGAACCGGTCCGAACCGGGAGGAACCCACCTCTGTTATAAGCCTTATACATAATAAATTTATGGCTGCCTTTACTATCCTAGAGGGGGCAAGGATTTAATTTACAGATGGCAGAACTCATTGCATGTAGGACCCTGCCAATTTCCTTAGGCTTTCTAGGCTTAAAATAATCTTATATGACACTGACATAATGTATTTTATTTCTGGAAACTAAACTGAGTGAAAGTGGCCCTAATACTTTCAAGGATGACTATTGAATTGCCCTTGTGGGAGAGTTTTTTTGCAGCCTCTAATCACTGTGTTTCTGACATGCCAGGATGGTTGGCAGAGCTGATTTGGAACCCCAAGAAAGAGGCCCCTTTATCTCCAGCAAGCCTTGGTTGTGTCTTACTGGCAGTACCTCATGTTGATTACTTAGCAAAGGCAGCAAAAGTAGCTAACACAGAATTAAGCAGGTCATTGAGAAATAGGCTATCGCAGAAAAAGCAGCATTGATAGGCAACTTTTTATGACAAACAGAAAACATTAGGGTCAGAGAGTATAATTATTTAGAAGAGTACAAATATAGGAAAAATACCAAGGTGTACTACAGTAACAAACTTCAATTAAGCAATCCTTAAAGTTAATTTAAAAAAAAATAAGAGAAAAAGAGAGAAAAGGACAGAGAAAAAAGGAAAAAAAGAACAGGTGAGAAAAGTCTATGGTACATATTAAACTTAGAGAAAGTCACTTAAAAATATCACTTATAAGATAGTGTAATCATATACAAATTGTTAAATTGTCATATATGGTAATATGTGCCAAAGAAGAATGTTTTCTTTCATCCTTTGATTAGTAGAAAAGATTGTTTCAAAAAAAATCTTTTATATTTAGAATAAAAATACAAAACTACTTTTCCAATTTCTCAATATGATTATTTTAGCTTGCCTCCATGCATGGTACAACTATAGCTCCTCATAGATAATCAGATTCCAGAATTTGGGTATATAATTCAATATGACATTAATATTTTTAACATTTAAAATCTTGCCGTAAAGTACTTATATGCTTTAAAATACTAACCATGTAATATAATATTTAAAATACTATCCATGTAATATATAATATGGGCCAATGAACCCTCAAAGTTTTTACATCTCTGATAGAGACTATTTGATGTCCATTCTTCCAAGTAATTTGAAGTGGCTAAAGCAGTGATGGCTAACCTTTTTTTTCCTCGGGTGCCGAAAGCCCTCTGGAGGCTGGAAATGGCCCATTTCTGGACTTCCTGTAGGCCCGGTAGTCCCATTTTGTGCCTTCCTCAGGTTCCGGAGGCTTTCCTGGAGCCTGGGGAAGGTGAAAATGGCCTCCCCTGGCCCACCGGAGGCACTCCGGAGGCCGGAAACAGCTCATTTCCAGACTTCCAGTAGGCCTGGTAGGCCCGTTTTTCTCCCTCCCCAGGCTCCGGAGGCTTTCCTAGAGCCTCCAGAAGAGGCTCCCCCAGCCCTCCGGAGGCCGGAAATGGCTCATTTCTGGACTTCCGGGAGGCCCATTTTTTGCCCTCCCAGAGCCTCTGCGCGAGCCCTGTACTTACCTGGCATCCAAAATGGGCCACATGGAGACTCCTGGGAGGGGAGGGGCGGCATGGGCAGGGCCAGCTGGAAATCAGTTGGCCGGCGTGCGCGCATGCACGCTGGAGCTGACCTAGGGCAATGGCTCACGTGCCCGCAGAGATGGCTCCACATGCTACCTGTGGCATGCGCGCCACAGGTTCGCCATCATGGGGCTAAAGCAGTGGTTCTCAACCTGTGGGTTGTGATCCCTTTGGGGGTCGAATGACCCTTTCACAGGGGTCGCCGAGTGCACTAGCCCGCCATCTTGGTGCCACCGTCAGCAGGGGAAATGCTCCCGG
>QLTV01004097.1:2649993-2661347 GCA_003457575.1 Thermophis baileyi
CTCTCCTCCTTCCCTTTCCTTTCCTTCTTTCCTTTCCTCCCCAAGAACACTTCAGGGTTTCACTTGGCATCACTCCCCCCAGCTCAATGCTGACCCTCCTCTCCCCCAGACCCACCGAGCAGAGACCGCCTCCCTCCCCATTTCATCAAGAGCCGCGGGAGAGCCATAGGCTGCTACTTCCCTTCCCCGCCGCCCCGACATGCTTTCCTGCCTTCCACGCACGTGGCCTCTTAGCACCCCCTGCCACCCCCTTGCCTCTTAGCGCCCCCCTGCCATCCCCCTTGCCTCTTAAGTCATCCCACCCACTTTGGGAACCACTGACCTAAATGATATTCCCCCACTCCCTAATTTCCAAAATTGAATTAAAAAGAGGAAAGTTTGGCATAATATATTTGAATTATAAATATAAATAAAATTGTTATAATAATATTCACTGGAAGTTCCACAAGTCAAAAGATAAAATCTATCTGCACCCTTCTTTGTTCTCTCTCTCTCTCTCTCTCTCTCTCTCTCTCTCTCTCCAACTCAAAATTTGCTGGATTTCACCCCTGAGATATAGATATATAGATATATAGATATATAGATATATAGATATAGACATGATTAGGAGGTTAGAATGGGAGTGTAGTACAGATGGGGATGCTTATTGACCCAGTGACAATACTTGGCATGTGGAAGATTGTTATACACGAGATGCAATCCATAACTTTGGACTGATATAGCAACTGTGATTATTCATAAGGCTGGCCTGGCTGTGTTCTCATCATTTTGCACTTAGATTTCTGTAATACACTCCACATGGGGCTGCACTTGATGATCTTTTAGAAGGCATAGTTGTCTGCATTCTTGCTGCTAAGCTTTGCATTTGTGCCAGCTGCACTGACTACTAGTTTGCTTGGATGTGCAATTCTAGTTATGACTTTTCAATCTCTAAACAGTTTGACTCATAAGAATGCCTTTTAAGGCATCTATTCCCATGGTTATGTACTTCTTTCAAGAGAAGCCAAGTTAAGAAACAAACTTTGCAAGAACTATTGTAACTCTGCTTCATTATTACAGGAAATAACAGAATCTTAAAAGTCTGTCATAGTTTTCCTCACATGTTACAGGATCGAGGCAGAGTTATTTTGTGTCCTCTCTCAGGACTGGGTTGTTATTCAACTTTTCTTTTATTATCTCTTAACGATTCTGCCAAGGGTTCTTGCATTTCTTCATCAATATTATCAGTGTATTCTTCAGTGTAGTCCCTCTGGTTTTGATTTGTTCAACTTTTAAGTACAAAGCTTAGATACTTTAATTATATAAAGTGATTTTTCTGATTTTGGTTTTAATTATTTGTTGGCTGCTCTAGGTGTCTCCTGAGAGAAATATGGGGTAGCAATATTTTGGAGAACGAGAAGGTCCTCTCAAAATGTACCTTTTCTTCCAAGTTCTTAGCAGTCTCCTGTTCTTCCTGACATTTTTTTACTATGTTCCCCTTCTTTATCTTGACTAATTCTCTTTTTATTGCAAATATGAAAACAGAATTTACGCCTTGAGTCTGATGACTTTATGAATGACTTGATTATTGTTCAGATCTTTCATATGAAGAGATGGGTTTGAAAGTTTTAGTTAAATGCCATGACTATTTTTAAAATGGCTGTTGAAATATAATTTACACCAAAGTTTTGATAAGTATTGCTTAAACTTACAAATATTATTTCATTTATATATCCTGAAAGGAAAGCAAAAATTTGCACAAGCAAAGGAATGTTTCTTTTAGCAAATCCAAGTTAGTCAATTGGTGAAATCAACCAATGAAATTGAGAAAGGGATTTAGAATTTAAATGAATGCTAAATGAACAAACTTTAGCTCTTTATGTAATGAAATTTAAGGCAGTAATGTAATATTTCCAATGAATTCTAGTTGGGTACATGGTGTCGTAGTCCAACATACCTAGAGGGCACTATGATAGAGGATCCTGATACATACTTCCATAATTTCAATCCAATCAGAATTTTTAGAAAGGGGAGAAACTGTGATGCAATTATGGTACTGTGCATATTTCTGCAAGATTGTTAATATTAAGTAACAGGTAAAGCATAAATATCGTGGATGTTTTAACAAACTAGAACTGCAGTTTGTTGTTTCTGATTTTTCAGTAGATAATCTTGTTTTGGATTGGCATGAGGCTCAGGAAAGAAATTAAATTCTGAATCTGTAAATGGAAGCACAAATGAATGATGAATGAAAATACAATTGAAAATAAAGTTAGGGATGATTCTGATGAATCAAAGAGGAATAATGCAGAATATCTTGGTCAACTGCATCAACTTGCAGTAATCACATGGTTAGAATTATATATTGCCCCCCCACCCCCGCATAAAATACTTTACTGGTACTCAAAAAAAGGTTGAAATGAATATGAATCATTGTACAGAGGGCCATGAAACTTCTTTTAACAAAGAAAGGGAAATGAGTTGGCATTTGGGAGCATTAGAGTTACTTCCCTCAAGTACACTAGTCTAGACTCTTGAGGTCTCTGTTTTTCATTGAAAGGGATCAAAGAGTTACACAAGGAGGCTACTCTACAAAAAATGGTTGAACAGATTTGCAAGAACATTAAGAAAAAATAAGGTTGCTCAATATGCATATAAATTGAATGGTTTCTCTTCTTAAATTTAGTAATCATAGATATTGTTTACAGTTATTATAATTTCTAGAGTTGGAAAGGTATTATTTATTATAGTATTCATATCTAATGATCTAAGTGCCAAAGCCCACTGTAACAACATCGCCAAAAAGGCATTAAGAGTTGTAAACCTAATATTGTGTAGCTTCTTCTCCGGTAATATTACACTACTAACCAGAGCATACAAAACATTTGCTAGACCAATTCTCGAATACAGCTCATCTGTCTGGAACCTGCACTGCATATTGGACATTAATACAATTGAACGTGTCCAGAAATATTTCACGAGAAGAGTCCTACACTCCTCTGCTCGCAACAGAATACCTTATACCACCAGACTTGATATTCTGCGCTTAGACAACTTAGAACTACGCCGCCTTCGGTATGATCTAAGCGTAGTTCATAAAATTATCCGCTACAGTGTCCTACCTGTCAATGACTACTTCAGCTTCAACCACAACAATACACGAGCACACAATAGATACAAACTTAAAGTGAACTGCTCCAAACTCGACTGCAGAAAATACGACTTCAGCAACAGAGTGGTCAATGCCTGGAATACACTACCCAACTCTGTGGTTTCATCCCCAAACCCCCAAAATTTTAACCTTAGACTGTCTACTGTTGACCTCACCCCATTCCTAAGAGGTCTGTAAGGGGCGTGCATAAGTGCACCTGCTCATGTATTCAAATTATGTATATATTTATATGTATTATCTAATACGAGATTGACAAATAAATAAATAAATAAATAAATAAATAAATAAATAAATAAATAAATATTTCTGTATTTTAGTTAAAGATACATGTCTATCTGGTCCACTGGCACTGATTATTACTAATTTATGCTTCATCATATAAAAACACTTTAAAAGATTGGTTGATGATTACTTATGAGCCACCAAGTCATTGTCGATTCTTAGATCACATAGATATATTTTCTTCATGATGATCTGTCTCCTTCAGCTCTTCCAACGTTGCACTCAACGTTACTGTAACCAAGTCTATCCACCTTGCTGCTGGTTGTCCTCTTCTTCTCTTTCTTTCTACTTTTCCCAGCATTAAAGTCTTTTCCAGAGAACTAGGCATTTCTTGTAATGTATTTATGAAATGTTATCTGCTACAGAACGTAAAAAAGAGTCCAGGCAGAGTGCTTATTTTGTGGAATGGGTTAACTCTCTTTGACTGTAGTGTTCAACCAATGATGTTGAAGCAGGATAGCTAAAGCAGGATCTTCATCAAAATCTAGATCCCGACAACCTAGAAAGCTCAAATGATGACCACAAGAGCAACAGAGCCTACTTGATTGTCAAACTATCCTTTCTTTCTTCATATGGTTAATACAGTACATATACTGTATTACAGCTGAGGATTATTAGGTAGCTGAGCATATACATACTTATTAGTTATTAATATTTTTTGTTTTTACTGCAACATATAATATTCTTTTCTCCAACGAAGAAGGAATTTTCTTTCAAGTAAAGGTGTTCAGCATCAGGACCCCAACCTCAACATAATCCCAACTAAGACCTCTTGAGGTCTCAACAAAAGCTCTGTTGTGCTAGGACAAAGAATTGGGACTGGTCCAGCATGAAAACTTAATTTAATTTAAGTTAAATGTAGTTCAAGTAAATTATATTTATTAACTAATTCATATCAATAAAGTGCAATTAGTATGATGTATATGTGTGTGTCTTAGAAAGATGCCCACTACTGACTTCATAAAACTTTGAATTTATTCCTCTCTTCTCAATCCAGGTGAGCATATTTTTCCCTTTTTGTTCTCTGGTTCCCCCCTTGGGGAAATGGGAACAACAGTACCAGTCTCAGCAGAGTTCTTTCCATTGAATTTCAAGAGCTTTAAGATCTTCATTTGGAGGTGCTGCAGCAGGGCCATGTATTAATAACAGCAGCTGCAGTTCAATGACTCATGCCTAGGCTGGGGAGGAATGAAAGACAGACAGTTGGAAAAGGCACTTATTGCTTTAAAATGTGCCTTCATACCTTGTCATTAAATCTTCATCATGTTTCTTTTAAAACCAAAAACTAAAATAAATCAGAAAGGGATTTTAAGTGGAGATTCAGTCCTTGCTCATCTAGGCTGCCTACTGCAGAGATTTCGGGAATTAAAGGTTCAACTTGATACTCAATGGAATCCACCACTATTAGCTGTTGTTTGTTTTTATGCCAATGCAGAAATTAGAGCAGGTTGAAAGTAACTGTCTTCCTTTTCTAAAGTTTTGAGTTTTAAAACTGGACTCACCATTTTATTAGTAGCCCTTTATGATATGTAATTTTACATTGATGTAATGCTATCTTGATGTGCTTAGAAATTACTTAGGGTTTACAGTTGAAATTATGTAATTAAATATTATCCTTCTCAATATCTGTAGAGTCAAAGATGCAGACTTTCCATAACTAAGTTGCTTAATAACTGAATGGAACCCAAGTTGCTTATTATTAATTAGAGCTAATTGATTAATCACACATTTTTAAAACAGAAAATCCAGCAAAACCTATCCAATAAAATGCAGTTCAGTGGTGAGAAAAGTAAGGAAAAATGAAGTGCATGGGTATAGAATAGACAGTACTTGGCTCAACAGTAGTGCCTGTGAGAGGGATCTAGGAGTCAGTGGTGGGATTCAAATTTTTTTACTACTGGTTCTGTGGGCGTGGCTTTGTGGGTGTGGTGTGGCTTTGTGGGCGTGGCTTTGTGGGCATGGCAGGGGAAGGATACTGTAAAATCTCCATTCCCACCCCACTCCAGGGGAAGGTTACTGCAAAATCCCCATTTCCTCCCGATCAGCTGGGACTCGGGAGGCAGAGAATAGATGGGGGCGGGGCAGTCAGGGATGGTATTTACCAGTTCTCCGAACTACTCAAAATTTATGCTACCTGTTCTCCAGAGCTGGTCAGAACCTGCTGAATACCACCTCTGATCTAGGTGTCCTGGTGGACCACCACTGAATTTGAGCCAGCAATGTATCTCAGCTGTCAAAAAAAGTCAAGGCACTCCTAGGCTGCATCAACATCAGGATAGCATCAAGATTATGGGAAGTGATAGTACCACTCTACACCACACTAGTTAGGCTGCACGTGGAACACTGCATCCATCTGGTCACCACAATACAAAAAAGATGCTGAGATCCTAGAAAGAATGCAGAGAAAAGCAACCAGTCCCAACAAAGATGATAAGGGGTCTGCAGCTAAATCATATGATGAGCAATTAAGAGAACTAGGTATGACTAGCTTAATGAAGAGAAGGATTAGGGGTAATATGATAACTATCTTAGTACTTGAGGGGATGTCTCAGACAAGAAGGGGTCAACTTATTGTCCAAAGCACCTGAGAGCAGGATAAGAAGCAATGGGTGGAAACTCAGAGGAAAACTCAACCTGGAACTAAGGGGGAATTTATTGACAGTAAAAGCAATTTAAAAAATGGAACAACTTGCCTCCCAGAATTGTAGGTGCTCTATCACTGGAGGTTTTCAAGAAAAGATTGGACAACCATTAGTCTGGGATGGTATAAGGATTCCTGCTTTGGACTGGGGGTTGGACTAGAAGACCTCCAAGGTCCCTTCCAGTCCTATGATTCTATGAAATGGGCAAATAATACCAGATTAAGTAGGCTGTTGGTCTGATCCAGGATCCTTGCTTGTGTTTTAGCAAAACCCGGTTCTCACAGTGGCCAAACAGACTCCTCAGCCCACAATTTGGGCAATAAGCAGAACATGATTCTTGCTATTCCAATTCCATGATATTTATCAGATGAGGGGAAAACTGTGTTCATTGTAGTTTTAAACCAGAAGCCATCAAATCATACACCATAATTTTATCATCACAATTGTTTTCTCCCCTTGGGATTAATCAGAACGACTCTCTGAACTTCATCTGGTGCATGACCCCAAAAGCCAACCTCAGTAGGATGAGCTATTATTGAACCTTATATTATGGCTGGAGTCAGAAATGGACGACTTGTAGTTCAGCTGTCTCTAAACTATTGTTTCACTAAGTAGGCTTAAGAAGGCTAATGTTTTCTCAGCCTTAGCCCCTTTCTGCAATGTATGTTTTTCTAACTTATTACTCATACTAATTTACTTTATGACAACAACCCAACTTGTCCCAACCAAATATGTTGAACTACAATAATCAATCAATGATCGGATCTTTGGAAGAGAGAGGAATTGTAGTAGTCTAACACAAATGGAAAGCACCAATATTGTTCTGACCCAGCCTTAGCAGAAGCAAGAAACAGACTCCTTTCATGAAAAACCCCTCTTTGTTTACCTTTTCTGAATTAATTGCATTCACCCACCAAAAGTCCAGGCAGTAGTCCTTCAAGGAGCTAACTGCAGTACAGAACTTATCAGTTCCTTGCGATAATTGCAAGGCCGTGAGCTCCCAGCCAAAAGGCTGCAAATTAAGTTCTGGCAAGCAGTCTTTGTGGCACAAAACGCAATGAGCAAAATCTTCAGAAATATGAACTGTTGTCTCCTACGACAACCACTCTCCTTTCCTTCTATTTATTCCCCAGCCAGGGAGGGGCCATTCAGCGTCCACGTGTGCTTTGCTTCCCGAGTCGACTCCTTGTCTTCTGTTGTTCACTTCTTCTAACTGCTCTGTGCATATGTGCATCTGGAACAGGCCCCAGCTGTTCTTCCTCCTCACCAGTGGTGGGTTGCTACCGGTTCACCCCGGTTCAGGTGAACCAGTAGCGGCGGCGGGAGGCTCCACCCACCCACCCAGACATCATCACGGATGATCTGCACACATCTCCGAACTGGTAGCAAAGGTAAGTGAAACCCATTACTGCTCCTCACTCATATCAGCCTCCAAAGGCAGCTGCCTCTCCAGTGGCTGGGAAATGTCAGATGGCCCTGGCTCTATCTCTGTGTCCGACGCAGAGCATCCATCAGAGCCTTCCCCAGACTCCAGCACTGGCCCAAGTTCCTCCCCAACCTCCTCCTCATCCGAGTCTGCTGCCAGCTCTGCTGGCAGCTGGCGGGCCACAACAAAGATGGGGAAGGTAAAACATCGAGGAAGAAGACACCATTAGCAGACTACTTCTATTCACTTGCCCAAAAAATTGCATGGATGGGTGTATCCATGAAGTTATCAAGCCCTGATCTTAACTTGAGAGTATCTTTACTTGTGAAGATGTTGAAAAACTCATTATGCTTCTTTTATTCCTGTGGATATTGTAGTACCTGTATTTTGAAATAGTTAGCTGGCTTATGGGCTACACAATGTTCTGCAAACTTTTTTTAGTAGCATAGTTAGCTTTTACAAACATGAACTGAACTGAATACAGGGTTCAATGTAATAACTGGATTATGAAATAGTTTCCCTACTGCTGCTCTAGTAAGCCAAGACATTTGCTTTTGACGCAGAAGACATAAGGCCTTGTGATAACGTCCGTTCCCTTCTATGTCATCAATTTGATTTTTTTTTTAAATTTTGAGAAACAGAGCAACAGCTGTTCAGAGAATTTCTTGAAATGTCTCATTTTCAATTCTCAATAACTGAGATTACTGTATTTATGGACCCAGCAGCATTTCCTCTTCGAGAGAGAGCAAACCATTCCACAGCTTTTGGTTGAGCCATTAGATGAATCATAAACAGGGAACACAACATCAACACTGATGCTCATCAGACTTCCACCCCATGTGCCTTCCTATGAGAAGGTAGCATGAGCCGCACCAAAACCTAGCTTCATTTTTAATTATAAAAATGTCTCAGTGGAAATGAGCCAGAGGTAGGTTCCTCCTGGTTCGGACCAGTTCGCCCGAACTGGTAGTGACCCGCTGGTGATGTCACGATGACATCATGGATCCGGTTCAGTTGGTGCCGGTCCGTGGATGCCGCCATCTTTTTTTTTTTTAAATATTATTTTTTTCCGGATTTTTTTCTTCTGCGCATACGCAGAAGCCGAGTTTCTAGCACTGCACATGCGTCGCCATCTTGTTTTTGGCTTTTTTTTGGGAGGGGGGATTTTTTTATTTTTTTTTTTGCACTGTGCATGCGCGTGCATGCAGGAGAAAGTGAACCAGCACCGAGGTAAGTTAGAACCCACCCCTGAAATGAGCCCATCCACCAGAGAAAAGAAAAGGAGGGGGGAGGAGGAAAAGGAGGAGTAGCAAATATTCTGGGGAATTCCTGGTGTGGATTAACATTCTCAGTTTACCTTCTTGTACAGATAGTCCTCGACTTATGATCACAATTGAGCCCAAAATTTCTGTTGTTAAGTGAGACATTTGTTAAGTGAGTTTTGCCCCATTTTATGACTTTTCTTGCCACAATTGCTAAGTGAATCACTGCGGTTGTTAAGTTAGTAACAAGGTTGTTAAGTGAACCTGACTTCTCTATTGATTTTGCTTGTCAGAAGGTCGCAAAAGGTGATCACATGACCCTGGGACACTGCAACTGTCATAAGTAGGAATCAATTGCCAAGTGTCTGAATTTTGATCACATGACCATGGGGATGCTGTAATGGTCAGAAGTGTGAAAAATGGTCATAAACCACTTTTTCTAGTGCCATTGTAACTTTGAACAGCCACTAAATGAACTGTTGTAAGTCGAGGACTACCTGTAATTGGATATTTTGTGACTGACCACAGCAGCCATTCTGGGAATGCATAAGCAACCCAACATTATACTTATCTATTGGGTGCATCTAAACATGCTCTCAAAATTCCAAATCTTTCAATTGATTGTGGATGTAAATTTTGAAGGAGAGGTGTGACAGAGTGCCTGCCTTCCATGTCCGCATTAGCTGAGCTGCCAAGTCAAATGATATCACTGGATTCCCATTTTATGATTCTGTTCTACCTTATTACAAGTAAGAGTGTTCCAGGTATCTCTGCCATTTCTTTTCCTTGAACTGGCTTTCCTCAAAGGACTGACACTCTGAGACAAACAGTAGAATCACAATAACAAAAAAAGTGGACAGAGTAAAGCCTATCTATACCCTACTATCATCTTACAAGTCAGTAGGTGATGAAGATTTGGTGGCATTAGGTTTGGGTCTCCAAGAGAAGAAACATGCATCTGTCTGTTTGATTTTCCTGCAGCTATGCTCCTGCTTACTCCTTCTTACCCTTACCCAGAGTGATAGCCTTGACATAAACAAGTTTATTTGGTATCATAGTCAACACATTCATCCAGCATCATGAATTACAACAAAGCACATTCAGTGTAGTTTACCAATTCCATTTCATTCAGATACTAGAAGCCTCTTCTTTCCTCACAGCAAGTAAAATCACTGGAACTCTTTCTGTTGTTTTACATTTTTACCTTATTAAAAATAAAACTTGTTGCTTGACTGCAGCCTGCCCCTCCCTCTCTCAAGAAATCAAAACGTTTACACCTATGAATCCCCCAAAATTGCTACCTCTTCATTAGATTTTCACTCTTGTGATTGGCTACTAATTAAGAAGGTCCCAAACCTGTAAATTTTCTTTTTCTAAACAAGTTCCTCACTGTACTTTTAAAAATATTTACAAGTTCAGACAAGGCAGGAACAAATTGCTCTCTGTGGTTAGGAATAATTTAAGTCAGACCTTAAATACTGTAATTAGCACATGTGTGAGTACAAGTTATAGAAAACTAGCCTAAGCCTAAATAAGTAAACAAACAAACCATCAATACCTCAGAAAATCTTGTATATATATTTTTTAAAAGTCTTGTGTATTTCTAAAATTAATATTCCAGAAGCTGTAGCTTAAGAGTAGTGTGAAGTGATCCAATTAAGTAACATGTGAACCTAACTGACATACCACACTTATAGAAGAAAAATGAAGTGTCAGTAAGAAGTTATGACCCAAAGGAATGGAAATAAGAACAAGGAAGGAAGGAAGATCTAACAGAGAAAATTTCTCTTTCAAATATGAGAATGATATAGAATTATATGTTGGATTAGATAACAATAAAGCAATGACAATACAGGTAATCCTCAACTTACAACAGTTTGTTTAGTGTCCATTCAAAGTAATAACAGCACTGAAAAAGTGACTTATGACCGTTTTTCACAGTTACGACCTTTGCAGCATCCCCATGAACATGTGATCAGAATTCAGATGCTTGGCAATATTTATGACCGTTGCTGTGTCCCAAGGTCATGTGATCACCTTCTAACAAGCAAAGTCAATGGGGAAGCCAGATTCTCTTAACAACCAGGTTACTAACTTATCAACTTCAGTGATTTGTTTAACAACTGAGGCAAGAAAGGTCATAAAATGGGGCAAAATTCACTTAACAAATGTCTCACTTAACAACAGAAATTTTGGGCTCAATTTATTTATTATTATTATTTATTAATAAAATTTGTATGCCGCCCAACTCCCAAAGGACTCTGGGCGGCTCACAACACATGAATAAACACCAATAAAAACATAATAAATACAATTTAAAAATATCAAAAAAACATTTACACCTACATACATGGGCCAATCCATAGGTGATTGGCCCCAGGCCTGCCGGAAAAGCCAGGTCTTAACGGCTTTACGGAAAGCCAGTAAGGTGGGGGTAGTACGGATCTCAGGGGGAAGATGGTTCCACAGAGTCGGAGCGGCTACAGAGAAGGCCCGCCCCCGCGGTCCCGCAAGCCGGCACTGTCTGGCCGACGGGACCTGAAGGCCAACCCTGTGCGACCCCACTGGTCGATGGGAGGAATGTGGTATAC
>QLTV01004097.1:2661362-2671597 GCA_003457575.1 Thermophis baileyi
AAGGGGGTGGCAGAAGGTGGTCACACAGCTAAACTGGTCCTAAGCCATGTAGGGCTTTACAGGTAACAACCAACACCTTAAATTGTGACCGGAGCACAAGCGGCAGCCAGTGCAGCTTGCGAAGGATGGAACTCGTGTGGGTGTACCTTGGCACACCCATAACTGCTCGCGCAGCTGCATTCTGGACTAACTGTAGTCTCCGGACACTTTTTAAGGGTAGCCCCATGTAGTGCGCATTGCAATAGTCAAGTCGTGAGGTGATAAGGGCATGAGTGACCGTGAGCAGAGCCTCCTGATCCAAATAGGGCCACAGTTGGTGCACAAGGCGAACCTGTGCACCAACCCCTAGCCACAGCTGTCAGGTGTTGATCTAATCTTAGCTGTGAGTCTAGGAGGACACCCAAATTGCGAACCCGTTCTGAGGGGATTAAGTTTTCTCCCCCCAGAACCAAGGAAGGACGATCAACATGGTCCTTCGGAGGCAATATCCACATCCACTCGGTCTTGTCTGGGTTAAGTTTGAGTTTGTTAACTCCCATCCAGACCCTTACATCGTCCAGGCACCGGTCTATTACATCCACTGCTTCACTGAATTGACGAGGGGTGGAGATATACAGCTGGGTGTCATCAGCGTAATGTTGGAACCTCATCCCATGCCGTTGGATGATCTCACCCAGTGGTTCATGTAGATGTTAAATAAGAGAGGAAAGAGGACCGAACCCTGAGGCACCCCACACTCGAGGGGCCTAGGGGTCGACCTTTGCCCCCCTGCCAACACTGACTGTGAACGATCAGAGAGGTAGGAGGAGAACCACCGCAAAACGGTGCCACCCACTCCCACCATCTAAGTTATTGGAATACAGTCTGTCTCCATGGCCACTGTCCAATAATGCCTGATTCTGAAGGAATCCTCAGACTAAGATTTTAAAGGAAACATGTTTATGTGTTATCCCTCTTGTCTTGAATGTGGCAGACCCCCTCCCCCCCAAAATAGGATTCAGATAGTTACGTGTCCTTCTGTCTCTTTGTCCCATCTTGATTTTTTCAGAAGATATTTTCTACCACCTCTATTTGAAAAAAATACTTTCAAACTGCATTGGAGCCATGTCTATGGGGATTCTCAGTCATCCAGGTCGTGGTTGTCCCAAAGGTACTTTCTCAAGAGACAACTGGACTTTCTTTTATTCTTTAAAGACATTTTGCTTCTCATCCAAAAAGCTTCTTCAGCTCTGGAGCGAAATGTCTTCAAAGAAAAACAAGAAAGTTCAGTTGCCTCTTGAAAAAGTACCTTTGGGACACTGGAGCCATGTTAACTCCTGGGCACTGACTGACAGTATTTTTTTTTACCACTCATAAATCATACCTCTGGAATGCCATTTGATTACCATGTACACTGGTGCATCTTGCACCTACCATAGGTACCTCTGTTTAAATTTATTTATTTATTTATTTATTTATTTGTTTGTCAAACATGTACAAGATAGCAGGTATAGGTATAAACATAAACATAATCAAAGTGAATACAGATAGATGAGGACAATAGGACAGTAGGACAGGGACGGTAGGCACGCTGGTGCGCTTATCCACGCCCTTACAGACCTCTTAGGAATGGGGTGAGGTCGACGGTAGACAGTCTAAGGTTAAAGTTTTTTGGGTTTGGGGAAGAAACCACAGAGTCAGGTAGTGAATTCCAGGCATTGATCACTCTGTTGCTGAAGTCGTATTTTCTGCAGTCGAGTTTGGAGCGGTTTACATTAAGTTTGTATCTATTGTGTGCTCGTGTATTGTTGTGGTTGAAGCTGAAGTAGTCATTGACAGGTAGGACATTGTGGCAGATAATTTTATGAACTACATTTAGATCGGTTCTAAGGCGACGTAGTTCTAAGTTGTCTAAGCCCAAAATTTCAAGTCTTGTGGAATAAGGTATTCTGTGACAAAAATAAAAGCAAAGTATCAGAAAACAATAAACATAATCAAAGAGGTTAGTGGTAATAGGGTTCTGAGATATCTGAAATTGATTGAGGTGAAAATAGTTCCAGGAGGTAACAGTGATCTGGAAGATCTGATGATGGATTGGACGTCATTTGCAATAGTTCCCTGGATACTTTGCTAGATAGAAGAAAGTTTAAAAAAAAAACACACACCTCAGCAGCTGAAAGCCTGCCATTATTCAGTCAGGAGAACACTGCCACCCACCCACTTGGCTGGTGCTGGAGCGTAATGATGAGCATAAGCCACAATCCATTTGTTTGTGCAAAAAAACTGTGTAGCTGAAGTGCCAGCCAATGCCTGACTTGCTGTGTGTGTACTTGTAGCAGTATTTACAAGAACATCTGTGTATGCTCTGGCTTCAACATGCTCATTTAGTATCAAAGTGAAATATAACGTAAGGCTTATTCTCCCATTTAGGGAAGTTGCTTGAAGGAAGATGTTGGTTAGCTGAATGGTGAGTCCTGCTTGGCCCTGGTCTGTTTTATTCCTGTATGTTTTGGGACCAAATGGCCTCCAAGCGAGTTGGAGGTTGAAACTGGGATGTGAATGTGCAAGTGTCAACCCTGAAACTGGCCTGGCCGAAGCCATCTTGGAGCTTCAGTGCTGCCACACTGGAGCTGAGGGATAGGAAGGGGGGATTACAGATAGCTGGGGTTGTATAGTCAAAATAAAACACTTTCTCTTGGGAACCAAGGACATTCTCACACTTGGCCGGAAGAAGGAGGAGTGAAGTCACCAGACCAGTGGACACTGCTTTGATTGGGCCATGTGACTGATTGTTTGGGATTGAGGGAAAAACTTTCACTTTTAATTAGGTGAAAACCGAGGGACCCTTCAGAGTTGGTTTTCACCAGATACGTATGTACCAATATGATATTTCCAATAAAGCTATTCTTTGAGGAATCTACCTGCCTCGGAGTTTTGCTTGCTATGGATCTATTACTTGGAACCCTGACAGCAAGACTGTGTGGATTGGTCCATTGGGTACAAAATTAAGAGAAAAACAATTTTTCAGCCTTGGTATTATAGAATCCTGACCTCCTCCCTGTAGATGTCTAAGTGCTGACTTAAGCCTTATTTCAGTGCTAAAAATTACTTGCACATGTTTTTGTTTAGATTAATAACACATTATACTAAACCATATTTTGTTTCAATTGTAAGTGATTGAATCTGTTGGGAGGACTTTCACTCCCAGTTTTGAGCCATAGACCATGATTTACAAACCATAATAGCTGGATTCACACAATACTTTAAACCAAACAAATCATATTATGGTTAGTGTGTTATGTGACTCATTACTAGAATTGTGCATTAGTTTAATTTGTAGTTCAATGTTATTTCCTAATTTCTTATCTTGATTGTACTCTATCCCGATCGTTACAGAGAGTTAAGACTTTTTTCAATTAGTTAAAAAAAATCTAGTGTTGATTATTGTGTATGTGAAATAAATAAATTATGCTGTAAAACTGACAATATGTTGAACAATAATTGAAACTGGCCATATGGAAAGAGGCAAGTTATCATGGGCTACATACAGCATATACCCAATATTTATCTTGGCACAGCTTTAACAAGGTACAAGCTCCAGAGCAAAGAAAGGAACTCTACCTGATTTCAGGACAATGTGGAATGAGTGGGAAATGAATCTTTCCCTGATGTGCAATGTGAAATTAGCGCAACATGAACATGACTATACCACATTAATATAGATTATAGATTATTTGGTCATGGTGTTGATAATTTCCTTCCTTAGCTTTGGAATGAAGATGTATACTAGAATTCAGGCTTGTCCATATTATCAATAATGTATAAGAAAGGATTGCTAGTTTATTTAAGTTCCACTGATTTTAAAGATGTGTAAAATGTCTAGAAAAGTAGATCTGGAACTAAAGTCAATGGCATATATGTTAATATAATGACTTAGTTTTTACACAAATTTCAATTGGAACTAAATTCGGCAAGCTAAGTTTGAAGCCAATCCACTGTTTGCAGAATGAGATGTTTATTCCAAGCTGTTTAAATCACCTCCGAGAAAGACTTATAATAATGTCAACATTTTAGATTCGGTGGTTTCCTGTTCTAGGAATAGGTGGGGGAGTGCACCTTTCCTAGTCCTTTTAGATTTTTCAGTTAATTTTAATACCACTGAACATGATACTCTTTTGGAATCACCTACTGTACATAGTTTGGGATACTGCTGAGTAGGGAAGAGCAGGTCTGTGACCTGTGGATTCTCCTAGACTTACAGATACTGAGCTTACTGCTGATTGGCTTTGCCCATCCAGTAAGACCCAGCAGAGTGATGGGTTTTGAATCCCTTCTGTCAAACTATGTCCTGAATGGGGCATTAGTGGCATGTTTTCTTTGTTGCATCATCTAACCTTTGAAATAATATTCTGCCAGGGAACTATATGGCAGGAGTTCTCTAACCCCTGGGCAGGGGTGGGTTCTACTTACCTTCCCTACCGGTTCTGATCGCGACAGAAGTGCGCGTTTTGCGTTGCGTGAAACACCCAGAAATGACCCTTTGCGCATGGGCAGAGGGTAATTTTTCAAGCCGTGGCAACTGGAGGACCGGTTCGGGGACGTGGACCGCCAGTCTTTACTGCCGGTTTGGTGAGCAGCGGTAAATTTCCACTACCGGTTCTAAAGAACCGGTCCGAACCGGCAGCAACCCACCTCTGCCCCTGGGCTGTGGCCTGTTAGGAATGGGTCACACAGCTGGAGGTGAGCAGCATGCAAGCAAAAATGCACATGCATGGGATCTAGGTTGCATGCTCCTCCTCCCACTCGGTCCGTGGAAAAATGACCAATCACAAAACCAGTCCCTGGTGCTAAAAGGTTTAGGGACCACTGCTGTATGGCTTCCACTTTATTATGTTCTGTAAAGCATTTAAAGCCTGCGTATTTGCAATTAAGTCTTGACTGAATGAGCTCTTGTAAGAGTTTGTTTGTTGGATTCTGGTTTTATGTGGTTATTCTGGATACTTACGTTTTGCTTCTTTTTATTGTTTTGGTCTTTATTATCTACAGCATCCAGAGTCATCTGAAATCAGGTGCTTTTAAATCTATGTAATTTAATAAAATACCTACATACATGCTATTAGAGATATTAGATATGGAGTCCAAGACAAGGTGAACCTTTGTCCGATTTCACATAGTGTGTTGGAACAGGCCTTGATGACAATAATTTATGTCTTCATTATTTTAGGATTTTGCCTTTTAGGTTAGGATGTTAAATACTGAAGTTTCTGCTGTTTATGAGATTTGGAGCAAGATGACTCATTGTCTCTGATCACTTCTGCATGAGTCCCTGAAACTTGAATGGCGCTCACTTAGATGAACTTCAGAAAGGTACTAGTTAAGGCGGACATCCCTCATAGAAATGTTGACATCTGGATGATGTTAGATTGTGGACCCTGAATTGAATTGTTGATTTAACCTTATTATTTTATTCATTTTGGGTTCGTTCATTAATTGTTTTGTGAATTTTATAAACCATAAACAATCTTTTTGGAGCAAATGGGTTATAAAAATTGTAAACAAACAAACAAACATGGTGTAGAATAGTCTTTTCATTTGAAGTTCATGTTTTCATTCTTTAGGTAGTATCTTTGTCTTTCCAGATAACTAGTACCATTTGATTATAGCCTATGTATTGACTCTGCTTGCCATCAGCTGTGGGAGATGACTCCAACACATCTAGAGAGCATTATGGTGAGGAAGACTGTGTTATATGGTGGTGTAATTGCATCGATAAGAATAGGTCCTTGACATTTGTTGTGAATGTGGCTACTCACCCGCGTAAGAGCTTCAAGATTTAGCCTGATGACTGATTAAATTAAACACTTTGCTGTCTGGCATATCACTCTGTTGCCCACGGATGGTACAGATAGTCACTTAAAAATGTACAAACACAAGGAATCTATTACTGGCATTTTCTCTTGATTTTTCTCTGACGTTCAGCCTGAATTATAAGTGTTGTTGGCCGTGTATGGTTCCCAGCTTAAATTTAAATCTGTTATCTTTTAGGAGATGGCAACTAACTACAATCTCAGTAGCATACGGTACAGGCAGGTGGGAGATTTTCTTGGCTATGTTGTGAGAGAGAAAAATTAAAAAGGAGCCTACTATGCTGACTCACTAAGACAAACAACTTACTATGGAATACATTCAGGCCTTAGCAAAAAAGCAGCTGATCCTGAGTCAGGGACTGACTAGTGTCTCCTCAAATTTCACCTCCCTCTTTGAAAAAATTCAGTGCAATAAAACAATAGTGACCACATAAATTGGATGCACCCTTGCTATAGTCAGCAGTGGCTCAATGGTTCAGATGCTGGGCTTGTCAGCTGAAAAAGCTGGCAGTCCAGGTTCGAGATCCAAGCACCACAAGATGGGATGAGTTCCCATCTTCCCCCCAGTTCCTTCCAACCTAGCAGTTCGAAAGCATGTAAATGCAAATAGATAAATAGGTACCACTTCACTGGGAAGGTAATAGCATTGCGTGATGTCATCCTGGCCACATGATCACAGAAATGTCTTTGGACAGCACTGATTCAATGGCCTTGAAATGGAGATGAGCACTGTCCTCTATAGTTGGCAATGACTAGTGGAGTAAAATTTACAGGTACTCCTTTACATTTTTTTTTTTTGTATAATCATATCAGTAATTGTAAATATTACAATTTTCTTTGGTGAATACCAAAGAATAATTTATAGGCATACAAATAATTTGATGCACAGTTTGGGAGATTATACTCCAGTGGATAAAAGCTTTAGTGGGATATAGCCATATTGTGTTTATTTGGGGGTCTGGAGATGGTTATTTGGCTGATCCAGAAAGAAGCTGCAGAAACACTCAGAACCAATTCTTCAATTAACAAGGAATCTAAGTTGCATTTTAATGTACTACCTGGTTTGATTTTAATATTGTTATCATCACTAATCACAAAATTAAAGTTCCATTTTTTTCTAATACTTTCTCACACAATAGCTGAGTAATGGAGGGATTTGGCATTTGACCTTTTTATAGAAGCTTGTCCTATGACACATTTACAGCTCAGAATCAAGAATGAACACAGATTTCTTACTTGCCATTTTAAATTAATTGGGTCCCCTTTTCTCAGCTGTTCTAATAGTTCATCATCTGTTAATTTATAATAAAGAACAAACAAGCCATCAGTATCTATTCTTCATTTGTATTTAGGAGTAAAAGAATGAACCTGCAATTCTATGCTACCCCACCAGGAAATAAGCCTCACTGAATTCAGTGAACTTCCTAGATAAAGTATAACTAGGATTAAATTATTTATTTTAAAAATAAATGCCTCCTGATTCACAAGTCACGATTACCTTGGATTAAGTCCCACATTAGATAAGCATTAAATTGTATTGTGTAACATTTTTCAATAATCTCATGACTTGTCCATATGATCATGTACAAAAACTACCTTCCAATTATTTGAAATATGTTGTGATAGATGCACATTGTGTACTTTCCCGCCTTTTCAATTCTTTGTATTTACTTTCAGCATTACAGTTCTTTGGAAATTTATACCATGGTTTATAAATCATTGTACTGAACCAATATGGAGCAAATGGCTAAGTTTCTTCTTATTCCACAGTGCCAAATCTGGGGAAAAGACCATCTGCCATTGATTTGGAAATCTAGATTTCCTGTGGCCCAACCTGATTACAAAGCAAAACAGAAGTATTACCTTATTTTGAGAACAAGCCTTTGAAACTCTGCTGAGGCACATACTGCAGAAAAGATGCAGCGAAGAGATCTCACAGAATATCTAGGTGGCTGTTCTTCCATGTTGAATACAATATGGAAATCAATAGGCAGAATGAACATGGTCTTGTACATCATAATAACTTTGTCGGCTGGATTAACATGGTGACACTACAGTCATAGTAATCAATTACATAACCTACTTAGTGCCAAGAGCAAATTAAGCTGCTATAAATCAATGATGTCCACTTTAACATCTGATTCAATTATGCTTTACATATGAACAGTGAATCTTGAAGGTCTACCTCCATAATTATACTTAGGCTAAGTATGGTTTTGAGGTCTGACTTTGTTATCTATGTGCTAATTACATTAAGTCTGGTTCACTGTGACAAACCGTAAATGGAAGTTACCCTTAAAAATTAATTGGAAACTTAGATATATGCAGACTAAAGCCACCTGAGTGCTATTCAGTGGTAAGCAATTGGTTCATGTAACACTTGGATAGCTTAATGGTGCATTTTAGAGTCATTTAAAAATGTTAGCTTAACCTCTGAAGTCTGAAACTGAGGTTCTTCTTATTGGCTCCCACTGAGGGCCCGTTTTGCAGTGTCCCAACACTTCTGAAATGTAATACTAAGTCAGGTTAATCAAGCTATCAGGCTTTAGGCCTTAAAAGAACACCTAAAGATTCGATTATTTTTAATAATCTTGCAGGTTGCACTTTTGTGGACTATGGTGGTTATAGTACTTTGGGATGGGATTGTTTAACTATAATTGGGTTATTATTTTTTTCAAAGTAGAAGAATGTTAGAAGGGTTCAGGACTCTATCTGAGTGTCAGCAAGATAGCTCTCTTAAACCAGAACAGAAGTGGACTAAATTTGGAGTGTAGGGAACAGGAAGCCATATGAAGCCTGAGGTAAAATATGAGCTGGATCAGGTTAAGTGTTGTGGAAAAAAAAAGAAAAAAAATCCTTAAATGCATTTCTAAAGGAGAGACACGTGGATACTGCTCAGATTGCTGTGGACAGCTCCATTGTAAGCCTGCATCGTTCCTGGTCATATGACCCAAATTGGTGGGTGTGGAGTCCATCCCGTGGTTCCTAATGCACATATATACACAAACAGACACAACACAGTACAACAGAACAGAACCACACAGAGAAATGTAATGTGAAGCTTTGCTACAAAGAAGAAAATACAGATGGCTCCATTGGCCGCACCTGATAAAAGGGATGGAAAAAATACTGCTGCTACTCTATAGCAATAGCAATAGCAATAGCACTTAGACTTATATACCGCTTCATAGTGCTTTACAGCCCTCTCTAAGCGGTTTACAGAGTTAGCATATTGCCCCCAACAATCTGGGTCCTCATTTTACCCACCTCAGAAGGATGGAAGGCTGAGTCAACCTTGAGCCGGTGAGATTTGAACCGCCGAACTGCAGCTAGCAGTCAGCTGAAGTAGCCTGCAGTGCTGCACTCTAACCACTGCGCCACCTCGGCTCCTAATGCCTTTCCCTAATTTTTTTTTAAAAGAAAAATAGTAGTGATTTAATTTGTAAACTTCCTTGAAAACAGTTGTATCTGGAAAGTTGATGTAACAAGTAAATAACTAAGTTTGGCTTTGGGTATGTAATTTGTTCACATCCCAGGCTTTTAGTAACTAGAGTCTAGTAAATGCTGGCTTCCCAGTGTTTTAGGACAGCGGTCCCCAACCTTTTGGACCTCAGGGACCACTACATTCATAATTTTAAATCCCACGGACCACTAATACGAATCCAGAGTGCCCCTTGCTGAAGCGCCTGGACTCCCAGTGATGGGATGGGGTCCTTCAGGCATTCTCTCCCCCCCTCTCCGTCTCTCTCTCTCTCTCCCTCCCCTCTTCCTCTTTCTCTCTTCTCTTCTTCTACTTCCCTCTCTCTCTCTCTCTCCCCCCCTCTTTGTCTGTCTCTCTCTCTCATCTCTTTCTCTCTCTCATCTCTCTCCCCCCCTCTCTCCCTCTCTTTCTCTCCCTCCCTCATCTCTCTCTCCCCCCTCTCTCTCCCCCCTCTCTCTTTGTCTCTCTCTCTCATCTCTTTCTCCCTCTCATCTCTCCCTCCCCCTCTCTCTCCCTCTCTCTTTCTCTTTCTCTCATCTCTCTCCCCCTCTCTCATCTGCTCCCCCTCCTGCTGTGCACTCTTTCTCTCTCTCCCCCTCTTTGTTCCCCTTCTCTCGTTCTTTCTCTCTCTCTCATCTCTCTCCCCCCTCTCTCTGTCTCTCTCATCTCTTTCTCTCTCTCTGACATATCTCTCTCTCCCCCCTCTCTCTCATCTCTCTCTCCCCCTCTGTCTCTCTCTCTCTCTCTGACATCTCTCTCTCTTTCTCTTTCTCTCTCTCCCTCTTTCTCTCTCTCTCCCCTCTCTCTGTCTCTCTCTCTCATTTATTTGGTATGAATTAGTTTTGCTAAAATATACCAAGAATATAGAATGACAAAAATAAGAAGATAAGAGGTTTCAGAAAAACAAT
>QLTV01004097.1:2690639-2715926 GCA_003457575.1 Thermophis baileyi
AAACTCCAGGCCTTAGAACAGTGATGGCTAACCTTTTCCGGACCCAGTGCCCAAAGCGCGCGTGTGTGCGAATGCGGGAGCACCTGAACCCCCAAAATGCAATGCGTGTGCATGCGCCCTGCCCCCTTGCATGCGTGTGCGCATCCCCACATGTGCCCCACCCCCACGCATGCACGGTAGAGACCCAAAGACCAGCTGGCCAGCGGGAGGCATGTGCGCAGTGGAGCTGGGCTGGGGCGACGGCTGGTGTGCCTGCAGAGAGGGCTCTGCATGTCACCTGTGGCACGTGTGCCATAGGTTCGCCATCACGGCCATAGAGTATCCTGTCACACAGCCCTGCTTTTATATGATGGACTTTCCATGCTGGAATCCAAGGTCTATGGGATTTGAGCAAAGGCACCTGTTGCTATGCTGCGGGTCCCATAATGTTATTTTTCTATAGTGCCACAACTGCACATTCTCAGTAGGTCGATCCTCTGACATACCAAATAAGAAATGGCAACTACAAACATTGTTCAGATGTATTGCTCTATCTATCTATTCTTCTACACAGACCTCTTTGTGAGGCATAAGCCTACCCTGCAGTGGCTAAAGGATAACAAAAAGGGGCAGACAAGGGTGTTCCATATAGCCATATATCCAGAATCCTTGGAATCTGAATATAAATATACAATCTCCTCTCATACTGAATAATTGTGCTTTGGGGTGCAAAAGGGCTACTTGGGGCAGCACAGTCTAGCAAATGGTTGAGTATTTGCTTAATAGAGAAAGTTAACAACAACAAAAATAAATGATAAAAAATAAAGTCTAAGTAAACCAATAAATGAAATAGAAGAAGACATGGCCATAGAAGACACATTCATTCTTGCAATGCAGGGTTTCACTTACACTGTGGAGTCCTGGATGAACTCTAAGCTTGGTTGTTTCCTTGCAGACATTTCATTATTCAACTAATTAACATCATCTATGCACATCTGCAAGCAAACAACCAAGTTCAGAAAGCACCAAGGACTCTACAATTCAATCTTGAGCTACATACAGTAGATGCTCTTGTATTAATTTTACTTATACTTTCTGAAATATGGGTTAACCTAGGAACAAGCTGTCTGGTTCAGAGAAAGAAAAGATGAGATGGGAGTTGGGTGTCTATTCACCCATGTGGCCAAAGGAGGGTAGAGGATGGGAGAAGACTTCACGGATGAGACACAAGGACAATCTTTTAAGGTATCAGCAGAACCAATTGGAGTCATAATATTTGCTGTCCCCAGAATGTGTCATATAAGCACTTTCTTCATTCTCCTCAACATCGGTTATACATGCTGAGTACAAGATTGGTTCAGTTTCAGCTGCTGGTTGCTTGAGTTCCAACCTTGTGGGACAGAGGAGACATGAAGAAACATACTCTGGGACTAGAGCAGAGGTGGGTTCCTCCCGGTTCGGACCGGTTCGCCCGAACCGGTAGTGACCCATTGGTGATGTCATGGTGATGTCACGGAACCGGTTCTGTCGGTGCCGGTCCGTGAGCGCCGCCATCTTTTTGGGGGGAATATTTTTTTTTGGAATTTTTTTTTGGAATTTTTCCCCAGGTTTTTTTTCTTCTGCGCATGTGCAGAAGCCGAGTTTCCAGCACTGTGCATGTGTTGCCATCTTGTTTTCGGCTTTTTGGGGGGATGTTGAATTTTTATTTTTTGAAATTTTTTTGGTTTTTTTTTTTCTTCTGCGCATGCGCAGAAGCCGAGTTTCCGGCACTGCGCATGCATTGCCATCTTGTTTTCGGCTTTTTGGGGGGGGAAATTTTTTTTTGATTTTTCGGCACGCGCGCGGCCACAAGGCGCAACCACGCAGTGTGGGAGAAAGCAAACCGGCAGCGAGGTAAGTTAGAACCCACCCCTGGACTAGAGGGTGGGAGAATTTGTGGTATGGTGAGAAGGCTGTCTGAATTTGGCCAAAGTGTGGCAAGGAAAGGCCCAATTGATGCGTTTGGGTTCTATGACTGTTAATTTTCTGATTGAATTTTTATTTTGAAATGTCTTTCCCTCCATTTCTTTTACATATACTGACCAAACTTCTGCTGAGGGAAGGAGGTGCTCTTTAACTTTTTCTTTTGAGGAAATGGTGGCATTTGGCATAGAGCTTCAACCCACACACAAAAAAGGCAATCGTTTCCAGGTTTCCGAATGGATTAACTAACAATTTCTGGGAATTTAAGGTTTATTTCAAGAGCACTGATTTATTTTTAACAAAACATAACCCACCCACCACAATCAAGCCAGAGGTTGGTCTGTGGTAATGGACAGCTTTACTGCAGGATAAATTTAAAAAGTGTCATGAAAATAATTAAACTAACTTTCTTGATATTTCAAATGATCAAAGTATTTAATCTGTTAACATGTGATGCAATTCCTTCATACTGCAGGTATATTTATAAATTAATATTGAAATAGACTAATGGTGAAGTCCTGCCTATCTATCTAGATTCAATCCATTATGATTTCAACTGGATTCAATTTTAAGCCTGCAGCCTAAACTACATTATTCAAAATGGTATTGTAAAATTAGGCCAAATTCTATTTTTCCTCTTATGTGGATATATTAAGACCTTTGAGAACATGCAGAACTAAATAAGGGAAGCAAATACATGGAAAGCAACTCTTAGTATAGCTGTGAAATTCATCTGTTGACACAAGCAGTTTCAAGAAAACATCTTTTTCTGGAAAGCAAAACAGATTGTGATGTTCCTTGTGGAGAATATTTCTAGAAAACATTCCTACTATCTTCTCTTTTCTTCATTTGATTTTCTTCCACCCTTCACCCACCCCACCCCCTGACTCCTTCTAAGGATTCCTTAATTAATACTGGTGGTGTTGACAGATGATGGCAGCCATGTGACAGAGTGATATTGGCATTTCAAGCTTGGTAAAAGGATGGCATGCTTGCCAATGAAAAGGCACAGGGCCAAGATAAAAGGGACATGGAAGATCCACAGGCTGATGCATTTTATTATGGAAAAGTAAAGGCAGCAGTGGGCTTCCTGATTTCTATCCATCACTACCACCACCTGCCAAATCCCCTAACTATGCATTATAATCTTCCTGAATGTTTCAGAAGAAAATTAATCAGAAAAACAACTTGGATTAAAGCCCCTGGTATAGTAATACAGAATTAGCAAGCCCTTTACTTCTTAGCAATTGTTTCAGTCCCAAATCTATCTAATCTGTCTACTATATCTCTCTCTCATCTCTCTCTCTCTCTCTCTCTTATCATCTATCATCTATCATCCATGGTGGTGCAGTGGTTAGAATGCAGTATTGCAGGCTAAATTTGCTGACCCTTCCATCCTTCCGAGGTCAGTAAAATGTGAACCCAGATTGTTGGGGGCAACATGCTGACTCTGTAAACTGCTTAAAAAGGGCTGTAAAGCACTGTGAAGTGGTATATAAGTCTAAGTGCTATTGCTACTGATAACTATCATCTATATATCATCTGAATTTTCCATATCAAATCTGGTTTATTACTCCAGTTAATTCTCAGGAATTTGTAGATATATATATATATGTATATACATATGTGTGTGTGTGTGTGTGTGTGTGTGTGTGTATACACACACACATACATACATACATACATACAAGCGGATAATGCAAACAAAGCTAAATATATTTTAAAAAAGTGAATGATCTTGAGGCAGTTTGAATGTATGTATGTATGTGTGGGCTTCTAGACAATCACTGAAACAGTGAGATGGGTGGCATATAAATGTAATAAATAAATAAATAAATAAATAAAATGTCCAACTTTGTTAGGAAATATTGACTATTGCAAAAAAAAAAAAAAANNNNAAAACCAACAAGAAACCCGACATTATTAAAATACATTAAATTTTTAATAAAATGTTTTCAGCTTAAAGTCTTTCTCCACAATTTAAAGTATGAACACATTATATTTAACATATACTGTAGTGTGATATCACCTAGCAATCTCTTTCTGGTATCCAGGATACTTTAGTGTTAATTGGAAGCTTCCTGTTTTCAGATTCTAGGTTGTCATTGCTTTCTTTTCCATATATCTGAAGATTTCCTTCTATTTCCCAGACATAGAATGTATGTGTGAGGGGGAGAAAGTTTTACTAATGTTCTATAAGGGCGTGAGTTCTGCTAGAGATTTTATAATAAAACAGCATTCCTATCTTGCTATTTTAAAAACTGAAAGCAAATGGAAAGAAACCACACTGATTTGTTGGGCTAGGTAGGCATGAGCTGACTAATAAAGGGAAATTCATCGTGACTCTCATAGGAAGCCCCAAGTACCACTGTTTTTAAAAACTGAATACTGCTAATCACCTTTTCCAGAATGAAAATATCCAGTGCCTCTCCATTAAAAATCCACTTCTGATCACCACAGCCCGTTTTCTCCTAATCTCTCATGGCAATAACCCTGTCACTCAGATATCCACCAGGTCTTGGACATTCTTTTCGGCCTACAGTTGAATCTTGAGAGAACCCTTTTATTCAGGGGTGAAATGCTACCGTTCGGCCCGGTTTGCCGGAACCGATAGTAACAAATGCTTCCGGTTCGCAGAACCAATAGTAAAAAATGCTTTTAAAAAGTAAAAAAAAGGTTCCGACGATTGGGCGGCACAGCTGATTGTCACAGCTGATGAACCTTTTTTTACTTTTTTTAAAAGCATTTTTACTACCTATTCCCCCGACCTGTGACTCTGTGAGGTTCCTGCTTGTTGCAGGGGCCATTTTGTGTGAAGTCCAGCTGCTTCTGCATTGTGTGTGAGTCAGTTGTGTAGCTTTTGTGTTATTTTTGTGTAAAGTGTGATAGTTGTTTTTGAGCTCTCTGTGACTCTGTGAGGTTCCTGCTTGTTGCAGGGGCCATTTTGTGTGAAGTCCAGCTGCTTCTGCATTGTGTGTGAGTCAGTTGTGTGGCGTTTGTGTGTGAAGTGTGAAAGTTGGTTTTTGAGCTCTTTGTGGCTCTGTGAGTTTCCTGCTTGTTGTTGCAGGGGCCATTTTGTGTGCTTTTCCATTGTGTGTGAGTCAGTTGTGTGGCTTTTGTGTTGTTTGTGTGTGACGTGTGAAAGTTGGTTTTTGAGCTCACCCGGTCACATGACCACCAAGCCACGCCCACCAAGCCACGCCCACAGAACCGGTAGGGAAAATTTTTAGATTTCACCACTGCTTTTATTTCACTTATGTGAATGTTGGATAAAGTCTGTTTTTGATTTTAGTAACAGTCAACCATAGTTTTAGATTCTATAAATATATACATACATATATACATGAAATAGATCTATCCTTCTTTTGGTTTCTGTTAAGATAGATTCAGTTAAGTAAGTTGTTAAATAATTCATTAATAACTATATGAATTGGAATGCATAATTATTAATAAATTAAGGATTGGAAACCGTCATATTAATTTACCACATACTTTAATCTAACATGGTATCCATGGAGAACATTTGGGTGATATAAGAGAGGACTCTAAAGCTATCATTTTCATTTGTTCCTCACTTACCTCTCGGCAGCCTTATTCAATTATATAAAATGCTTAATTTTTTTCCAGTCTGCCTTTCAATGTCATGCTAGGGCTGCATTCTGAAAAACAGTGGATAGGGCCAGGTCCAAAATTATAACTAATTTTGCTTTATTTATGGCAAGCTTCACCCAACAGATGGGACTGAATCACTTAGGCAGATTCACTAGAAATCCAAGCTCTTTTGATAAGTAATATTTTTGGAAGAAATTAGGGAATCATAACTAAAGAATTTCAGCCATGTTTCAAGAACAGTCTTAATCTCTTTCTCTATATGTATATATCTCTTTGTGTATATATGTGTATGTATGTATATGTATATATACGTAGACATATATTTGTGTGTGTGTGTGTATGTGTGTAATTCTTTTGTAACTTTTTCCTTCCTACTTATAGTAAGTAATGGATTACATGGGCTATCCTTTGGGCATTGTGTGAGAATTAGCTTCACGATTTATAATGAAATGTAATGAAACAGAGGAAGATGAGGGGGTGGGGTGGGCTGTTGTTGTTGTTGTTGATTCTAGTGATAGTTAATTCATCCTTGAGAGAGGGGGTTGTTCTTCCACCTCTTAAATAGGCATTGGTTTACTCCCACCTCAAGAAGTCATCACAGGATCCCACCATAATGGGCAATGTCTGTCCAATGCTCAACCTCCCTTTTTTGGGGGGGGGGAAGGATGTGGAGAAGGTGACTGTGCAGTAGTTTCACCAGACCCTGAATGAAGCTGATTATCTGGACACCTTTCAATCAAGTTTCAAGCCTGGATGTGGTAAAGAAATGACATTGGTCATACTTTTGGATGATCTCTGGTAGGAGCAGGATGGAGTTGGTGCATCCATTTTAGCTCTACCTGATCTCTCTGCAGCTTCTGGATTGGTTCCGGGAATTGGGAGAAGGTGGTATATTATTATGCTGGTTATCTTTGTTTATAAGGGGCTGGTTCTAGTTGATTGAGAGGAGAGATCCTTCCCTCAGCCCCTACTATGGGGTGTGCTACAGGGTTCAGGATTCTTTCCACTCCTGTTTACCATCTACATGACACCACTGGGGAAGATCATCCATCACCCTGAGATGAGGTATCAACAGTATGCTGATGATACTAAATTATCTCTCTCTCCTCTGGTGAAATTAAATGATGCTTTGGATGTCTTGTCCTGGTGCTTGGAGGCTATTGAGACTTAACTGAACCCTGGCAAGAGCAACTGGCTTTGTCTGGATCATGAAGCTCTGCTCACAGTTACTCATGCCTTGGTCATCTCCAATATTGTATTGTATTGAATATTGTAATGTGCTCTACATGGGACTGCCCTTCAAGAATATATTTGAAGAGTAGTCAGAAACCAAACAATGCAAAATTTGTCAGCATGGACAGTTATGTGTGTTCCTAGATGGACAGATATTATAGCTCTAAACTGTGGATTGCATTGCTTGCCAGTTTGCTTCCAGGCCTAATTTAAGGTGCTGGTTTTGAACCTTAAAACCCTACATGGCATGGGGCCAGGTTATTTGAAGGATTGCTTCTCCTCAATTACATCTACCTGCCCTATCAGGTCAGGCATGTTGCAAGTCCCATCTGTTATGGAGTTCCATCTGATGGGACCCATGACACCAGCACTCCTCCACAATATCATCCCTCCTGAGGTGAGGTTATCCCCAGTCCTCATGACCTTCCTGAAAGCCCTTAAAACTTGCCTTTTCCAGCAAGCCTGAAGATCCACTGACAATAGGGAGTTTGCATGCTGGTTATATTATATGTAATATCTTTTCTCTTGTGATCTTGCTTTATTTATTGTTTCTAACTGGTTTTATAGAATGTTTTAATTGCCAGTTTCTTTGTATGCCATCCAGAGTCACTTTCTGTAAGATGGGCAGCCATATAAATTTGACAAATAAATAGATTCTGAATAATTTCCCTCTTCCATGTCATCAAAAATTATAATTTGATAAAGGTCTCCGTGTACCATGCTCCATGGTTTGGGAGACATAGGGGACATGGTAGAGGGGACACAATCCTCTACTCTCAAAGTATTTCATATGATAAAAAGGAACAATTGAAAAAAGTGTTAAAATAGTTATGACAAGCCATAAAAAAGAACATTAAGAATCACAATACATGTTTTATAACATTGAAGTGTCTGCAGACCACATACAGCTCTGTTTCCCTAAGATTCATTGTTCTTTTACTTGTCTTATAGTCACTCTACTTTTAAAAAAAAGGCCACCAAAAATCCCTCTCATACACACACAAACACACAGAGAGACACAGAGACACTACACTCTTTGTGAGTAATGGCTAGCTCATGATTCTCTCTCTGCATGGCCAAATCAGTAGGGTTTCTTTAAAGAATTTGGCTTTGGCCAAATAGCTTATGGTATTTGTTAATATCTGTCTGTACCACAGGCTTCTAAATAAGGAAACCATTCTCTGCCTAATCCACAAAGCAATCTCTAAAATTAGAACTGACCCTCTTTCTCTTTAGAGACACATAAAAGAAAGTACTAGACCAAGCATAAGACAAGAGGAAAAAATAGTCACCCAGGCAGAGAAGATTCCTATTTGTGCTCAGCGACTTTTGGTGCAATGACTGGAATTGAATGCAACTTGCACAATGAAGGACGGAGCCATTTGGTTGCTTTACAAACCACAGAGGGAGAGTCGCTGAGTTGGACAACATGTAAAATAGGAAATTTGCAAACCTATTCAGCAGAGCTAGAAATCGGCAGGAAAATGATTTGGCAATATTCCACATTGAAACTTGGAGCATTGAATACTGAACCAAACAGGGACTCTAAACCTAATCCAATTTGAGAGCCTGTCTAGTCTGGGTTGCTCTGAAGCTAATCCAGTCTGGTGCCTGGCGCATGACTGGGGAGGGGGACAGTAACAAAAAAAGATATATATATATTGAAGTACTTTCTCCTATAGCTGAGAATGGGGAAAAAACCTCAAACAAACTGTAAAATGCTTTTTTTTTTTTTAACAGAAAGGGATATTTTTTTTGGGAGGTTTGGCACAATTCTTTTTTTTCCCCCTTAACATCTACATAATACAGCTGAATGATCCAGACATCCAGAGAAGGATGTTGCAAGAAGGCTGATACCACCCTTCTCAAATTCAAGTGGAAGGGGGAATATTGTATATGATGTTAATCACAGACTGATTGGATGATTGCCAAAAAGCATGAAACTCAAGCCCAGCAAGCTGGATGTAATTTCTCTTTCTTTCTACCTGGTGAGATTGAATTTCTTGAGAAGAACCAAATTGGGGTTGCTCTTAAATCCATTCATATCTGGAAGGCTGCCTATTACCACACACCCTGCTCAACCTTGACACCAGAGATGGAAAAAATAAAATCTCATAGCAACAGGTGGCTCCCAGCGTCCCTTTCATAATCCCCAGACCTTCTCCTTAGTAAGTGGGCCAATATTCAGACTCCAATTATATATTTCTTGAGTTTTGGAGAGTGATTAAGGGGGAGGATTAATCAATTAATGACTTTTATCTTCCCAGCTTCTCCCCAAGTGGGTCTTGGCCTGTTGCCCTGACACCAGACTTGTTCAGAACCCTTGAACTAGTGAAAGTTGTGTCTTCCTGTTTAGGATTGTTCTGCAAGGCCATTCTCTGGATGACTCACCTTCTGAGGTTAGAGAGCTGGTGATTGAGGAAAAGTTATTCTTTGTTGTAATGCCCCAATTATACAACACTCTCCAGGGAACTTGCTGACAGAAGAAAGTATTAGGCAATTTTAGTTTCTAGACTTTATATTTGGATTGGAGCAATCCACTGTGGAAGAGAATAATTGGCATTATTTCATCCCTCAGAATGTGGTGAGTTGCATTTTGGGACCCTTCAACTTGACTAGGATCCAATCTCTATTCCAAAATTCCTACCTGCAGGATTACTTGCCTAGTTCTCAACTTTTCATGATCTCATTGCTCAATTTTAGTTGTTGGGATGTTCTCTAGCATTGTATATATGTTTTTAGATTTATTTTGCCTCCTTTCTCCAAATTGTTTATTTGTTTGGTTACTTATATTCTGCCTTTTTTTCCAGGACTTTAAGGAGACACACGTAACACTCCCTCCCTGCTGTTTTCTCCACCTCAACCACCTTTGAGGTACATTGAACTGGCCCAAAGTCAAAAGGCTTCAATGTCTTAAAATGGACTTGAATCTGGGTCTCCCCACTCCCGATCTAGCCCCCTGAACCAGCATACTATCTGGGCTGTCAGGTAAATGTATGAGAATGAAAATCATAAACAAACAGATCTCTTTTCTGCTGTTAATATTGCTTTTACCCAAGGCTGGATTCAGAAGAAAAGAAACAAGGAAGCTTTCTGAAGTGCTGGGCTTGGAAGCTCCCAGCTCAGGTCAGCATCTGTAATGGTCTATTTCCGTGATGGCAAACCTATGGCACGTGTGCCAGAGGTGGCACGCAGAGCCCTCTCTGTGGGCACGTGCGCCGTCACCCCTGTCAGACAGCTGGTCATCGGGATTATGACGCATGCATGCACGCCGGCCAGCTGGTCGTCGGGTTTACGGCACTCTGGCATGCATGCGCATGCGCGCACACCTTCCGGTTTGGGCACTGTGTGCCAAAAAGGTTCGTCATCACTATTTACTCCAACAGCTGAAAAATAAAAATGTTCATTTTGCTTTGTAAGAAAATCTAGAACAGTGCCAATTCAATAATGGTTTAAAGATGGGTAATAATGATGAGATGCAAAGCTGTCATCTTACATGACAGGAATAAATGGTGCTTTCCAATTGGGCACCAAGATTGTGAAATAAATTTATAAAATAAGTCTTATTTTCTAATAGTTGTAGGAACCAACTGCATTGTATTTATGATTGTGCTGAATATCTACAAAGAACTATATATGAGGGGTCCCCAACTCCTGGGCCTCGATCTACTATTGGGCTGTGGCCTATTTGGAACCAGGCCGCGTAAGCAGCGGGCCGGCGTGCATGCACATAGGAACACAGCTCAACTTGTGCAAGTCAAGCTGCATGTGCATGCATGTGAGTGCTGGCCCGCCACTTGTGCACACTGGCCCACCAGCCCTTCTCACATGCGGCTCAGTTCCCCTCTTCCCTCCCCAGTCAGGCCGCCAAGCCGCAAAGGCTGGGGACCACTGTTATATATGATTGGGATTGAATTCAATGAACAACTTCATGAAAAACTACAGATCCAACAGCTTAGAACATTCTATATCAACCTTAACAACTATTGCACTAATAATTCTCATACATAATCTAAGATTTAATTAAACAATTTTATACCCACTCACAAAAGAAAAAAAACATGGGGTCCAGAACATCAGAATTAAGGGAGGGGGGAAGGAATGAAAGCCCTTAGCTCTTGTTAGAACTAAAGGAAAAGCATTTCAATAATGTGTGATACACATGCATGACACACTCATGCAAAATATTGTATACAAGTACAGTACAGGAAAAATAAAACAAAACCATTAAAACCAATTTCTGCAAACACAACCACACAGGTACGTAAGCACACAAATGAACATAGAGACATATTACAATAAATATGTAGTTAGTACTTAATATCAGCCATATACACCAGCGATCTCCAAACTTTGCAGCTTGGTGGCCCAGTTGCGGGGGGAGAGGGGAACCGGGCCATGTGAGCAGTGGGCTGGCACACATGTCCTTGCGCAGTTTGACTTGTGCAAGTGGTAGACTGGTGTGCACACACACACGCGCGCCAGCCTGCTGCTCACACAGGTGGAGTTACACATGCGTGTGCCAGGGGTGGGTTCTGGATCCTTTTGCTGCCGATTCGCTCAGGGTCGCACTGTGCGCGCACGCACGTGCGTGCGCAGCAATAAGAAAATAGCTTCTGCGCATGCACAGAAGCAAAAATTAGCTTCTGTGCATGAGCAAAATCCAAGATGGCGGCGCCCATGGAGACACCGACAGAACCGGCTCCGTGATGTCATCTCCGAGCTACTAATGGTTCTAAAGAACCGGTTAGAACCAGTAGGAACCCACCTCTGGTGTGTGCATGCACGCCGCCTCACCGCTTGCGTGGCCCGGTTCCAAATAGGCCACGGCCCAGTAGTGGACTGCATCCTGGGGGTTGGAGACCCTTGATATACATCATTTAAAACTTGAGTGATTTGGAAGGTAAAATAATACTTGTATATGCTTACATTTCTCTCAAAGCTGTAAACACATTTTAATCAAAAGTATTTAATGAATTCAACAAACTAACAAAATAATTCACTAACTAAATCTCAACATTAGGATTCCTATCCACATATGAAGGACAGAACACAAATCTTCTCCAATGGTTTTCTTCACTTTCTTTTAAGAAGCCATAAACTGGCAAATAGTAAAAAAAAAAAAAAAACACACACACACACACAAAACAAATCTTGGAGCTAACTAACAAATATCTCTGCAGAATTAGAGAAAAACCTTGATAGAGAGACTAACCAAAGAAGTTCAGTTATTAAGCAAACAGCCAAAGTCTAAGGATTTTTCTAACACATGGGATCCTTTTCCTGATTTTATGAACAGAAAGTAAAGTACAAAGACATATTTTGAAAAACTGGAAGGAAAGACCAATGTATGGATGAGTTATTGGTTTTCAGGTAATGCCTCCTATATGCCACATTTATATCAGGATGTTTTGCTTTTGCTTTTTTGACAAGTTGATGCCACTGTTAAGAGCTGTGTAACTCATCTTTCACAAAAAAGATGTGTTACCTGACGCTGCCTTATCCTGAGTCAGAGCATTCATTGATCCATCTGAGTGATCCAGCTCTCCAGGGTTTCAGAGCACTTACCTGGAAATGACAGTGACTGAAGCTGGGACCTTCAGCTTGCAAAGTTTATATGCTGTATGACTGAAGGTAATCCCTCTCCACAACAGAAGATGCTGCCTTATTCCAAGCCCAACTGTCCACCCACTCAGAACGATCTATTCTGGCAAACAGCAGGACTCGTGGGTTAAGGCAAAAGTCCTTCCAATCATCTGCTACCTGATTATTTTTTTTTTAATGGAGATAAGACAGTTGATGCTTTCCAGAAAGAAGGAAGACTTCAGCAATCCATTCGAATGCATTACATGTTTATGAAAAGAGAAGATGGATGACACGGAAAGCTCTGTACCATTCCTACTCTGTTCATTTAGTCAACTGAAGAAATAGGTCACATGAATGCTAAATGTGCAGCTTTTGAACAGGTGAGCCGGCAAAAAGGCAACCATGAACCTTCCATTATTTATTTGTCTTAAAATTAACTTGAATCTTGATTTGTTGTTAGAAACAGGTTTTCAAAGGAGGAACAATGCAAACAAAGTTAACAAGGTAATAAATCTGTTTTGGGAAAAAAAGAGGTGCAATTTATATGAACTTCTAGGGGCATTATGATACCCCAGATACATGGTACTCCAAGGTGAGTTTAATTCTGAAAAAAAAGATAAGCAGATTAATTTATAGGATGGGTCACACAGTATTACTTTGGTGCAATGCTTTCTTGTTCTAGTTCTTGGAATTGGTAGGATCCCTGCTATGTAAATATATATAAATGAATTGCAAATAGTAGTATGTAAAATTCATAATCATATTACTAGGTAATGGTTTACACTTTTTTTCGTCCAGGATAAGATAATGATTGAGAGAGAGCAGAAGATTTCAGTTGAGATGGTACCATGAGAAGGCAGATATGAATATGAATGTACATATTAATGGAAGAGAGATAGAAGGAAATGGAGAGGAGTAGAAGATGTGGAGAGGGAAATTACAGCCATCTTTAAGTTCAGAAAGCTTCCCTAAGATGCTAGAAATGTGAACAACATGAAGAGACATTTTACCATCCCCAGTGGACATGTAAAAATGCTTAAAAAATCAGATACAAATACATATGAATTCAGAATATTTTAGATAAGTACAACTGAAATCACAGATTTTCTTTCGAGACAAATGTATTAGCAACTAGAAAAAAGTCACAGAACTTGTTTTTATATATGACAACTGCAGTGAGATCATTATATGCTCAAAAGTGGAAAAGCTCAACAATACCTCCAATGGAGAAATGGTTGGTGAAGACGATGGACCTTGCAGAGACAGCTAAATTAACTTATTTGATTAGATTAAAAATAGACTTTTCCCATAAAATGAAAAAAATGTACTTATGACTTGTGGTTTTGAAGACTGAAAAGAAAAACCTGGATAATAGAGTAGATTGAGCTTTGTTTTGTAATTATAGAGCTAAAGATAACTTATAATATATTTGCTGCATAGAAAATCAAAAGCTTCTTCTTTCTATTCTTTCTTTCTGCACTTCTGTCTTTTGTCTTTCTTTTCTCTCTCTCTCTCTCTCTTATCTTCCTTTATTTTTTATTAGTTTTGTACTAGTTTTTATGGTCTGCATGAAAGCCTCCCCAAGATATAGGAGAAGAGCTAACCTACCATACCATTAGAGTTGATGTAGATCATGTAAATCTAAATCTGTAGGTATTATGCTGCTGGTTTTTCCTCAACTGTGCTCCCTATGTCCATTTATTGTCACTTTTTTTTATTCCAAATAAGCTTCTATTTAACTGTATATCTACACTGAGGCTCAGTGAATAGGGGGATAGCTGATAAACAAAGTAAGGGTTCATCTTATTACCTGCAAAACAATAACATAAGCTAAAACAAAAGATCTAAGAAAGAGGATTAGCTGAAATCCATGGCTGAAACTGTGACATTTTTTTTGCTGTTGAAGTGGATTGCTTTGGGAGGACATTATGGCCAAGACTAACTACTTCCTCTAAGTCAGCCCTTCTGTTGTGTTGCTGCATACGTAGCTCCCATCATTTCCTAATCCCATGTCTATTGTGCCTTGTGGGGTTGTAGCCCATTTCATTTGGTGGAGCCTGTTTTGAGAAAATCTCCAAGCCTGCTCCCTGTTCTTCCAGCTAATACATCAGATACCTTTGTTAATAAATAACTCTGCTAAAGAGCTGATTCTAAAATTCAATTTCTGTGAGAAAGGCGATCTTTATAGTTTCAGAATTAAGCAGGCTTGTTTTATTCCTTATTTTGTTATATTTTTACTTTGTTGCTCTACTGCTGTTCCCCTCAGAGAAGCCCAAACAGTGTGTAGAAAAGATGGGGGTGGATAGGAGTCTGAAATTAAATCATCAACATCAAACCAGCATTATTGATTAAAAACAATAATACACAAATTACAAATAAAGTTCAGTTTTTTAAATAATCTGAAAGGCAAAATTGATGATAGGAAAGCTCAGTTTGTCCCTAGAGTGGATTTGGGGGGAGGGGGGACTTTACCAAACAGCTCTTAGGAGACAGTATAATTGGAATGCTGTAACTGGGAAATCTTATTCTTGTTCCATGTGACAATCTATATGTGCCAAAAAAATAGCGTATCTATGGAGATTCTCAATCGTCCAGGTCAGGGGTGGGTTCCGGATTTTCCTACTGCCGGTTTCTCAGGGACGTGACACGCGGATGGATCACAGGTGCGTGCGTGCGCGCACATGCACAGTACAAAAAAAGCTTCTGCGCATGCGCAGAAGCAAAAAACAAGATGGTGCCACCTATGGCGCCGCCGAGAGAACCGGCTTGGGGGCGTGGCAGGCCTGGGTTGCTGCCGGTTCCAGCGACCCAGGCCGCCAAGTTACTACCGATTCTATAGAACCAGTCCGAACCGGTAGGAATCCACCTCTGGTCCAGGTCATGGTTGTCCCAAAGGCGCTTTTCCAAAAGGCAGCTGGGCTTTCTTGTTTTTTTCCCCTTGAAAACATTTTGCTTCTTTAATTTGTTAGTTCAGTTCATAACTGAACTGAAGAAGCTTCTTGGATGAGAAGCAAAATGTTTTCAAGAAAGGTTTTCAAGAAAGTCCAGTTGCCTTTTGGAAAAGCACCTTTTGGACAAACAAGTAGGGCTATCACTGCTGAGCTTAATTTGGATGTTTTGCAAGATATGTTTTTTTTACTTAGAACTCAGAATCCTGGGTTCTAACCAATTTATGGCATTATAGGCTATGGTTGACACCTTAAATGGGGCTCAGAAGCTCCAGGAAACCAGTATTGCATTTTCAAGATTGATGTGATGAAGCTCCATATAGTCATCAAATCCTTGTCCTTGTCAATGAAGGCCACCACTGCTCTAGTCATAGAATGGAATCAAGAGGAACTCTCAAATTACTTTTCCTTAAAAGAAATTCTACTTTATTCAATACAGAATTTTTCCCTAATTCCTGGCTGTAAGAGCTGTTTATTTGCAGTGTCTTCTTTTTAGCCAGACTCAGTTTTTGATTATTAGTCTTTCTCCAATTCATTACAGTGTTAAATATGGTCCCGGTCTTCTTAAATAGGAGTAAAGAGAGCTAGAACTGAGTATCAGATTGTGAGTTTTAGTCCTGCCTTAGGCATGAAAGTTGGCTGGGTCACTTTCAGAAGTCACTCTCTCTCAACTCAACTCACTCCACAAGGTTGTTGTTGTGGATAAACTAGGAGGAGAAAGGAGTATTACGTATGATCACCACCTTGAGTTATTTATAAAAATAAAAGATACAAATCAATAAATCAATAAAAATCAATCAATGTAAATCTTGGGTAAAAAGGAGAAAAATGGAGTTTCTTCGATTGCAAAACTCAAGACTGAAGAGAAATTTCCAAGACCATTCTGGAGTGGAGGAACCACCACAATGTAGTGACTCAATTTCCTCACTCAACTACTCCAACTCCTAAACCAGGGGTCAGCAACCCGCGGCTCTGGAGCCACATGTGACTCTTTCATCCCTCTGCTGCGGCTCCCTGTCACTCAAAATATGCGTCACAACTGCCAATGTGCGACACCCACCGATGTGCAATTTATTAAGCTTTTCGACCCCCGGTAGGCCAACCATGGATAAATCCAAGAAAAGAAAAGTTTCAGAAGAAAACAGAACCTTTAATTCAACTATATATGCTAGTTTTGTGGCCGCTCAGAAAATAGTCAGGCACGGGAAGAGTTTTGTGGCTCCCAGTGTTTTCTTTTCTGTGGAAAATGGGTCCAAATGGCTCTCTGAGTTTTTAAGGTTGCCGACCCCTGTCCTAAACTATGGAGGTTTCTTCTGAGCTTCTTGCCCTACCCACATTTCTGCTGCAAGTTCACATGCCAAGTTTTATCTGATCATTCCCTTGGCTGCATTTCTGCCCTGTCTCTCAAGGTCATTCCTATCTACCATTACATCCAGATTCCAATAACTGAAATTAATATTTCAAACTCTGACCAGACATTACTCCCATAAGTGCATCGAGATCTGAAAGAAAGGTGGAATCTAATTAGGGACTGATGACAGAGATTTTACCCTCAGGTTGCATTGCTAATTTATCATAATATCTACTACCTGATAAATTAAGTTTGCTTTGGGATTAACCTTGAGTAGCCAGACCATTACCTAAGAAAACCCTGTTGGATGATTCACTGAGGATGTAACAATGGTGAAGAAATAAACCCTTTTGCCTACCACCACTGCTTGTCACATAATAAATCTTTTTCCCCCCAAAAGCCAAAATTCATTTCTGTTTCCAACCACCTCATAGACATATTGATTTTCATTAGTATTCTGAGAATATTCTTTCTGTTCCTTTGCAAAGGAGACTACCTCTCTTCTCATTGCCTTATTTTTAATGCTTATTTTAATTCCAAATTTATCCCTTTTCAAATTAGTGAAAGTATGTTCATCTATTTAAAAAAGATCATTGTTTGCTAAATACCTATATACTCTGGAGTCAGAAGGAACTTGTAATCAGGTGAACTTTGTGTTTTTCACAATTGCAGAGGAGTGAAAGTTACACAGAGACCCACAAAGGGTTCATATTATAACTCTGAAGTTAAGGAGGTCCATATGACAGATAGACATCATATTATTTCGGTTCACTTTCTGTCAGAGAGGTGCATTCTCCATGATGTCAAAGATGTTCCAGTATTAGTACAAAGAAGCCACATGAGGGAGCATTTGGAGAATTGAAAGGCATTTATTTAATCAATGTAGCTGAACACGAGAATCAAATACCTTTTGAAGCCCAGAACTTAAATGTGACTAAAAATAAGTCCTTGTTCAACAGCTTGTATTTAGTCTATGCATCATCATTCCAAATGCAATATTTATATGAAATGCTCTCCTCAGTTATTGTCTGCTTCCCAATATTATGGTTTTATTGTGGGTTTTTTTACACTATGCAACCATTTATTGTTATCAACTGTTCTTAAGAATAGTCATTTGTTTGTTTTAGAGTTCTTCAGAATAAAAATAGAGCTTTACAAAGGCTTTGAATGGGATGATTCACAATGTATAGAAGTGTGTACGAAGTTTCTCTTTTCAAATCTTTAATGCGGTCATGTCCTTTGCAAAGGTTGTGTGGCTCTTTCAGAATCTGTCCTGGCAATTTCTACTGGGGTGCTTTTTTTCACACCTAAATGTGTCGACAGCTGGAAGCAGCTTCTGAAATAGCTACCCAAGCACTGAAAACAACATGGCTGCTTAGTAGTTCAAGACACATTGCTGTGTATGGACACCTTCTCTTTGCACAGCAGTGGGCGATAGATCTTTAGACAGTAACCATACAGAACAGGATTCCTCTATAAACAGGTTGAGTCTCCATCTTCAAAAGGGGAAACGAATGACAGAACATCCTTTATAGCATAGTTGGCTTAATTCTAAAGATAGGAGACCATGTCCACAAAGCTGCAAAACTAGGGAATGGCCAAAACATAACATCGTAACATCATGCTGAAAGCTTTGTCCCTTTCATTCATGCATGCAGTATGATAATGCACATAGGAAAGGAATGGAGCTTATAATGTAACCCTGCTTTTGACATGTGTCCCACTCACCACTGCCTTTCCTTGACGTCTTCTGGAAACTGCCAAAGTCAGGGAGCTGCCTGGGATGATCCTCTGCACAATTCTGAAGAATATTTTTTCTTATTTATTATGTTAATTTAGGTTAGATCAAAAGCTAATTGAAATATATATTCCATCCGATTGTCTATTATGAGAAAGAAAAAAAACCCTGCTTTCAGCAAATGGAAAACAAATGTCTCTCTCCATCCCCATTTCCACCTGACAGTCGAAGCGGGCAAGGCTTTAGGGCATATCATAGAGTTCCAGGTTTAGAATATTCTGACAGAACAATAGAACTTACCTGCCCATCAAGCTGTCATTTTAAGTAGGTGCTCATTTTGACAGTCCTTAAAGCAACCTATTCTAACAAGTTGTCCTCCTGGCTGAGGACATCGCTGGCTGGAATGGTCACAATGCAAGCCCAATACCTTTTGCATGTGTGTGCAACATCAACATACAAACCACAGGAATGAGGCTTGCATTTTGACACCACACCCAGTATTATATATGCTCTGACTCCTTTCCCCACAGATTCCCCTGAATTCCTTCATTCTGCCCCAAACCTACACTTTTAAGAACTTGCAAATACACTGTATCTTAGTAGAATTAACTACTTTTAATTTGGTTTGTTTAACAGCTTTTATCACTGCCTTTCTTAATCTAATGTTCTCTAAATATGTTGGTCTTCCAAATCCATGTCACTTGTCAACCTTGAACTGGCTGGCTGAAGCCATCTTGGAGCTTCAGTGCTGCCATACTGGAGCTGAGGGATAGGGAGGGGGGATTAGAGATAGCTGGGGTTGTGTAGTCAAATTAAAATACTTTCTCTTGGGAACCAAGGATGTTCTCACACCTGGCCAGAGGAAGGAGGAGTGATGTCAGCAGGCCACCAGACAGTGCATTGATTGGACCATGTGACTGATTGTTTTGGAGTTGGGTGAAAATCTTTTACTTTTAATTGGGTGAAAACTACGGCAACCTTCAGAATCGATTTTCACCAGATCTGTACCAATATAATATATCCAATAAAGCTATTCTTTGAGGAATTCATCTGCCTCAGAGTTTTGCTTGGTATGGGTCTATTACTTGGAACCCTGACATCACTCTTATTCCTGTATCAGCCTTCTTCTTTCTGTGTCCCATGCAGCAGAAGGGGAAAGATAGCTTTTGTTCAAGATCTGAATTCTGATAGAAGAGAAACCACATAAAGCCAGACATATCTGTCCATTCAATTGTATCATTACCCAACCTGCAACATTGCTAAAGAATCAACAACAACAAAAAAAGATTGAACAGGTCACAGAGGTAAGCATATACTCCATCAATTCCCCACTATAGTGCTTCCAAAGAATCAAAGATGTGACAATAGATGAAAATGAAGATGAATATGAAATCATGGTCTCATTTGATGTCATAGCACTTTTTACATCCAAAGACCCAGCATTAGCCAAATAATCCATGACCACACTACTACACAGCACACCTGACCTAACCAAACACACCAAGATTGAAATACCCAGAATCATAGACCTTATCAACCTTTGATGCCCAATTACATACATTCAGTTCAATGGACAAATATATCAATAAATCAAAGTAACGCCATGGGATCATTGCTTTCAAGACTAATAGCAGAGTCCATAATGCAGTACCTAGCATCTGTAGCACTTCCATGCATGCAACCCAAAATATGGATCCAGTATGTAGAAGACACCTTTGTCATAATAAAAAGAGAACACACATGAAATCACCAACAATATCTTCAAAGAATAAAATGCACTTGGAAAGAAAAATAGAATAACATGCTACTCTTTCTGTATATCCTCATCAGCAGAGGCAGTGATGGCAAATTAGAAAGACAAATCTATCATAAAACTACACACACCAACCAAGTGCTTCACTACCAAAGTAAGAACCCAACTCCTACAAGAAAAGCTATATAAGAATGCTATTTAGATGAGCACAAATACACTGCAGTGACACTGAACATCAGAAAACACCATCTGTACAACATCTTCCTACAAAATGAATATCTATGTGATTTCCTCAAAAAGTGACTGACCAATCAACCCAATATAGCACAAGCAACACAGGCTGCAAAAAGGATAATGCTGCCATACATCAAAAATATCTCAGAATCCACCAACAGACTATTATAGCCACATGGCATCATTGTAGCACACAAACCAACTAAAGCTCTCCAAAACCCCAGGGGGAAAAAAGCAGGAGTCATCTACAACATACAATGTAATTTCATAACACATGGACAGACTTAACCATAGTTTCAACTGGGAAACTGGAAACATCCTAGACAAAAACATTAGAGAATTCCTGGAAGTCTTGCACTCAAACGAATTGGTCATCAACAGGTGCATAGAGGTAAACAACATCTACATGCCATTCAAAAGAGACAATCAAAAAGACAAAAAAGAAACAAAAAGAACAAAGCACCTCCTCACCAGCAGTCAATAGGCAGATGAACAGAATGAGCAATTCAGAAAAATAAGCTAACAACTGTCCAATCAAGGAACTACAAAGACCATTCCCACCAACACTGACCATTCCCATTACAAAGACATGGTATGGAGCAAACTAAGACAGAATCTGAAATGCAATTGTATATCAATGATGAATATATACTTGCTAAAATGTAAAAACTTTATTGAAATTTAAAATGGAAGAAGAATAGAGTAGGCTAAAGTGGGCTACGAATTTTGGTTATACTATATAGATGGTTTAATTGAAAAATATGTGGTCAAGAGGGTTGAAATTTGCATTGTGTTATTATCTTAAAGAGAATATTTTAAAATGATGTGTCATTGGTACATGATGCCAGGAAAATTATCTAGAATGAATAAAGGCATTCCAGATGTATGTTGGAAATATGAACAACATGAAAGGATATTCTATCATGCTTGGTGGACATGTAAAACAATTAAGAGTATTTTACATTCAAATGCATACAATGATACTGAGATGTTTTGTTGTTGTTAGTTGCGAAGTCGTGTCCGACCCATCGTGACCCCATGGACAATGTTCCTCCAGGCCTTCCTGTCTTCTACCATCCCCCGGAGTCCATTTAAGTTCATGCCGACTGCTTCAGTGACTCCATCCAGCCACCTCATTCTCTGCCGTCCTCTTCTTCTTTTGCCCTCAATCGTTCCCAGCATTAGGCTCTTCTCCAGTGAGTCCTTCCTTCTCATTAGGTGGCCAAAGTATTTGAGTTTCATCTTCAGGATCTGGCCTTCTAAAGAGCAGTCAGGGTGAGATGTTTAAAGATTAATATTCAATTGAAGCCATAACTTTTTTTTTTAGGATAGATACACAGTTGGAAAAGAGTCATGGAAAACTATTTCATTTATGATTACTATGGCAAGATTATTATATGCACAAAGAGGACAGATTCTGCACTATCTACCAAGGAGAAATGATTGCTGAAATTGACAGAATTGGAACAGATGGTAAAACTGACTTCTTTGATTACAGAAATGTCATTACTGATATTCATCAATGATTGGAAATCTTTTATGGATTTTTTGTGTAAAAAAGAAAATGTTTGACTTATTGTTTTGATGAGAAAAAATGGGTTGTAAAAAAAAGGGGGAATTACGATGTATTATGAGAGGTTTGATTAGAATTGTATGAGTCTGCTGAAAGGAAGATCAGAAGCCATTTTAAAATATTTTTTTCATGCTTTTGTGTTCTTTTATTTTCTTTTATTTATCTCTATGCTTTCTCTGTCTCTTTTTTCCTTTCTTTTTTTCTCTTTCACATTTACAATATCTCTATAAATGTACTTTTTTATATATGTAAAATCTTTTAATAAAAGCTATTTTAAAAAGAGAAGAAGATGGATACTTCAGTGGCTTCAATCAATGCCATTAACACTCGTCCTAGATATAGACCCTTCCTTCTACACTTATTTTTATTTATTTATTTATTTTAATTAGGCCTAATGTTCATATAATGTGACCATTTTTGCAGATATGGATCATTGGCTAAAACTGGTATAATTGCCAATAGTACAGAAAAATGTGAAAGCTGAAAAAGTGAAAAAATTCCATTGCTGCCAGTTGCTGTCATGGATCTGCCCCCACATCCCTCTCCAGATGCTAGTTCAGAGGAGGATGAGTTTGAGTGTGCAGAGGAAAGTGTGGAGAAAGGAAAGTATTGGGCAGGATCAGGTCTCAGAGAGTGCTAACCTGATGGAGCAACCCAGGTGGCAGCTGGCTCAATCAGACCAGCCACAGGCTGAGGCAGGTGAGTCACAACTGCAGCAAGTTGGCCAGGCAAGGACAGGGAGCAGCTGCCACCATTAGCAATGAAGAGGAGGTGGAGTCCACAGCTCCTTCTGATCCAAGGACATGTAGAGCAGAAAGGAGACAGGCGCAATGCAGGTCAGCTAGACTACTCATGAGGAGACAACTTCACCTCTCATGAAGGGCTGCATTGGCATTGCCTACTTAGCCCGCCCTGAGGATTGAGTGTTGCTGAAGCAATGTGCCCAGTTCTGTGCCTTGTGTGCTTGTGCTCTGTATCTTGGCCTGTTCGACTCCTGGCCTGCTTTCCTGGACTTCATGTGTGCCCATTGGATTGGGTTAACCAGTGACTCCTGTTGTACTGAGTTTGGAATCCAGACCTCCACAACAGGGGTGCTTTCCAAGGACCTGTTTGGGGGCTTTGAATAAACACCTGTAGAATTCTTGCCATGTGTGCACGTGGGGGGAGCAGGGCAGCACAGTTGTGATACTTCTTAGGGCACAGATTTCAAGAAGTTAAAATTAAATCCAACATTACAAACTACATTTCCTCATATAGAACTTACAAATATCAGAAATTCAGAGCATCCTGAAATTGCTCCTGGACAGGGGTGGGTTCCACTTACCTTCCCTACCAGTTCACATCGCAACGGAAGTGTGCGTTTTGCGTGCGCGCCTACGTCACTTTGCAGAAATGACCCTCTGCACATGTGCAGAACCCTCTGCGCATGCACAGAACCCTCTGCAAAGAACGCTCTGCGCATGCGCAGAGCGTTCTGCGCATGCGCAGAGCGTTCTTTGCAGGGCTGCGGCGACCAGAGAACCGATTCGGGGGCATGGACAGCCGGCCATTGCTGCCGGTTCAGCGAGCGGGTGAAAATTTCCGCCATCGGTACTGGAGAACCGGTCCGAACCGGCAGCAACCCACCACTGCTCCTGGAGCACTGAAATACCTTGTCACTTACAGCAACATACCTTTGTGAGAGAACCTTCTCTTTTTATGCAGCAACAAAAAACAAGTATAGAAATAGACTAAATATAGAACATGATCTCTGCTGACAAGTAACATCAATTGCTCCAAATGTTGAACTTTTATTCAAGGAAAAACAATCACACTGCAGTCACTGAACATTGAATTAGTTGGTTAAAACATTAGCTTTCCAAATAATTGTGAAATTTAAAGATTTTTTCATGTATAATGAACATTTTATTCTGGATTAAGAAAAATGGTTTACTTTTTGTTTTATTACTCATGTTTTAATACTACATTTCTGCTCTCTTGACTAAGAGTTCTGAGATTATTGGTTTTTTAACAGGCTCCATGGCTTGAAAAAGGTCAAATCTCTCTGGTTTAGATCACTTGTTGGGAGAGAATATGGATCAACAACTATGTACACAAAAGACTATATTGCAGTCATGTTGCTAGATGTAATAATAACTTTCACTTTCCTTTCACATCATCTTAACCCTGCAACCATTTTTATTATCATCGGTGCTGTAATACTCATCTATTAGTGCAAAATAGAAGCCACATAACTCATCTATCCCAAACAAATCTTTATTGTGGTCTTTGTGTGTGTAATACATTAAATATACATTAAAATGAAAATTAAAAGAAGTTAAACGTTTTAAAATGGAAGAAAAAAGAGAAAGGGAAACATTGAAGGTATCAAAGAAATGCAGTTTTATTTATCTGTTGCCCAACTCTGGCAGCAATGAGATAAAATTTGGATGCATTACATATAATGGTACAGTAATGGTCTTATTGTCTGCTAAAAGATGGGATATCTACTATTGGTCATCTCTCCCTGGCTGGATTAATATCTCATGCAGGTTCAAATAGAAATTACAGTACAACAGATTGTCCTCTGTGGTGTGGAAGTCAAAGAGGCAAAATCAATTGTGGAAGAGAATTCTTTTACATTTACCATCAATAACTGCTGAAGGGAAAGCACTGAATATAGCCACAGCAAATGCTCTACAATGTCTATTGTTTATTATACATTGTCCATAATCAGATGGCTTAGTGGTAAAAGACAGTCTATTTATATAGCCTAAATATTGGTGCTGTATTGCCATCCTGTATCAAAAAGATGTCCTTCGGTGATCTTTTTGCTTGGTCGTATCCATCCTTTATATTGCTTCATTAAAGAAGCCATAGGCTGTCAGTGTTTCTTATATCTTCCATATAGATTGGAATAAAATGTGTGAATAAAATGTGTTAACTACTGTTAAATAGCATTAGCCAGTAATTAAAGATAACTATCCAGATCCTGGTTGTCCTGCATCTGGTTTTGACCACAGACTCACACACAGTTGTTGTGGTAATTCACCTTGACTATGTATCAGAATGGTCAAACAAGTGGCAATTTCAAATCTCAATCAACAAATGCTCTGTCTTACACATTGGCAAAAAGAATCAGAACACAAAATACAAGCTTGGAGGACACGACCTTGTAGACGACCCTCATTCTGTCAAGGATCTTGGAGTACTCATATCTAATGATCTAAGTGCCAAAGGCCACTGTAGCAACATTGCCAAAAAGGCACTAAGAGTAGTCAACTTAATCCTGCGTAGCTTCTTCTCTGGCAACATTACACTGCTAACTAGAGCATACAA
>QLTV01004097.1:2716226-2726241 GCA_003457575.1 Thermophis baileyi
CTTCCCCAAACCCAAAAAACTTTAACCTTAGACTGTCTACTGTCGACCTCACCCCATTCCTAAGAGGTCTGTAAGGGGCGTGCATAAGCGCACCAGCGTGCCTACCGTCCCTGTCCTACTGTCCTATTGTCCTCATCTATCTGTATTCACTTTGATTATGTTTATGTTTATACCTATACCTGCTATCTTGTACATGTTTGACAAACAAATAAATAAATAAAATAAAAAAAAATACTCAAGGTCAAGAAATAAACAGTCAAACCATGCAAATCGAACAGTCCCATAGTTGCTTACTTGAATGATTTGTTTTTAAATAGGACTGTGCATAAAAATAGTCCAAAATTAGTCCAAGGTTCCAAGAGCTGGATCAGGGTTGTCAGCCAGTCCAGAGATCAGAAATTCAAGATTTCTTATAGAAACAAGATTCACAAGAACAGTACATAAGAATTAAATACCAGATGGTTGCTTCCAGCAAAGGGAACATGGGTAAGGTAAGGGCTACCTCTTAAAGCAGACGGCAGACAGCTGTCACTAATCAAAAGATTTATTCCTTTGCTTGGCAAGAAACCTATAAAATGTCTGTGCTATCATCCCCTTTCTACTCATCAGTATGGGGACTGGGAGGCCTTACTTAATCCTCTTCTGACTGCTCCAAGTTTGCTTTATGCCTTGTGCTATTATAACTATGTTGGTTAGTTGCCCTTGGGGACTACATCTTACCCTCAGGTTGCTATTGCTATAAAGTTTATATATTATTAAAAATAATTGTTTATCTATGTGGGTGAATGGCATCTTCTTCCACAATGGTTCACTTGGGTTAAAAGCAGATTTGAGATCTACAAAATGTGCATAAAGAGAACTTTTGGATCCATAGGTATATTTTTCCACAAGGTGTTGTGATATCACTTGGTCAATGGTTGAACTTCCTGGTCTAATGCCAGCCTGTTCTTCAGCTAAGATATTGTAATCTTCAATTCAATCATAAAACTTCTTGTGTTTTCTAGTGTAGGCATACATTTCGCTTATTATAACCAAAAGGCTGACAAAGTGTTTTCCAAATATATTTAAAAAGAAGATAAGGAATGGGAAGATTTGAGGAGGAGAGGTGTACAGCTATGAAGTTTACTCCTGATCTCCACACAAAGCATGTTTGCCTCCCAGCCATAAGTTCTTTTGTTCTCAGTGGCTACATTAATGTGTTCTCTACAGTTTTTGTCATTCTTATCACCATTTGAAAATTGGTAATAGCCTTTCTCAACAGCATTAAATAGATCAATTTGTCCTGTTTCTGAGGCCCTGCAGATTTGTGTTAAACTGAATGCATTGGCAAAATTTGTTTTCCAGTCTTTCAGACTTTTCCTCTTCCTGTGAAAGAAATTTTCTTTCTTTCTTTCTTTCTTTCTTTCTTTTTTCTTTCTTTTCTTTCTTTCTTTCTTTCTTTTTCTTTCTTTCTTTCATGGCCATTTCCCACTGAAAAAATAACTTGTCCTAACTCTAAAACATGTGATTTCCCTTGACTCCAGTTCTTGGCTGCAAATAGTAGTGTCCAGGGCAAACCCTTGTAGGAAATGCTCAGTGTGAAAGCAGACTGAGTATGTCTCACTGTACATATCACTGTAATTCTAGTTCAGGTTTCAAGGACTGGAGGGCTAAAAAAGAATGACCAGTTGCAAGAAAGCTTTTAAAGCATATGCTTAACATAACATGCAATTTGACCCTGAAGCTTTCTTTCTTTCTTTCTTTCTTTCTTTCTTTCTTTCTTTCTTTCTTTCTTTCTTTCTTGAGTTTCTGCATGATATTTGTGAGCTTACTTTATTGTTGTAAGTGGTAGATCTTGCTACTTTGATCGTACAATGAAAGACCGGATGCTCACATTCACCTAGGCTTATTCAGGGCATCTTTTGCGGACAGTCATCAAAACAAGAAGCACAACCAGGTAGTTGAAGCCCTATAGCAGTTTTGATAACTAGAGTTACCTTCCTACATGTGATTCTTAACATCTCTCCTTATTTGATTCTTAACTCTATTCAGTTTTCTTGTGACCATTATTTCAAATTGCCTGTTACTGACATGTGATCTTTCTCAGTGGTGAAATCTACTTACCTTCCCTACCGATTTGGAAGCGTGCGCGCGTGCCTGTCGCACACGCTTTTTCACCCTCTGCGCAAGCGCAGAACACTTTGCGCATATGCAGAGGTTAAAAACAAGAAAATGGTGACGTCCGAGCGGGTGGGCGGAGCGTTGCGCTGCCGCCGCTACTGGTTCTCCGAACCACCAGTGGCTGCTGCTACTGGTACGCCCGGACCGGGCCGAACCAGTAGCATTTCACCCCTGATCTTTCTTCTTTTGAAAAAGTGTTACTCTTGCTTGATTTATGTGCATTACTTTTTGATATAAAAAGAAGTGATATATTTTGCTTTTATCAGGAAAGAACAAAAATATTTAAAAAGTTTGTATATATTAGAAGGGTAGATGACTTGAATTTAGGAAGCCCCCTCCACAAGAAAAATTGACACAATCTCATCAAATCTGAGATGATGCCACCCTTTAATGCATTTTCTAATCTCCAATGAAAAATCAGACAGTGGCTAATCTGGTTAAAAGTAATGCTCAGATTAAGACAGCCAAAAATACAGTTGTCACTGGAAAAAAGTAATATGAATATGGAATTGCATCGAGAGGCTCTCTGTATATGCACTTCAGTGAGCACGGTATAAAGAAGCATTTTTCCACTATGAAAATGTAATTGCTGTCCAGTGTTACTAAACTGTGTTCATGCATTGAAACTACATTTCAGATGAATATGGCTACAGTCTGGGGAGCAGAACAATTGGGGTTCTGGTAATGAAGAGAATGGTAACAAGTTGGCATATATGTGTGTGTCCTCTTGGATTTATGGTTCCTGTTCAAAGACTAGGTAGTAGCCATGGCTATGAGGGCCTTTGGACAGGTTCAACTTATATACAGTACCAGCTGCATTCATTTCGACAATTCACAAGTAACTCATAACATAGCAATCTTCCATTTGGATCAACTTGTGTGTGGTAAAAATGCAGCGGTTTGGGGGTGTTTTGCAGTATATATCCATATAACATTATTGTTCCTTAAGATGTGTTGTCCTCCAGTGAACTCCAGGTGCAATAAAGGTGCTGGTTATAATCTATAAAAACCTACATGGCACATTATCTGGTTCTCTGCAGCACTGTGTGTCTTCAATTATTTTTGCTTGCCCACCAAAACTGAGTGGGTGGGCACATTCCATTAAGTAGTGTTATTTTGTAGGTCCCAGATGTTTTGCCTGCACTGTAGAACAGCATCCTGGCAGAGACCCTGATGGCCCTCAGTAAGGTGTTAAAGAACTCCTTATTACCTCAGAAATATGGATGGCAGAATGGGACAACTTGCCACAGCCAACTCACTGTGGCCAATTTGCCATGGCCAACCCACTGCAGCCAACTTGTTGCAGCCAACTTGTTGCGGCCAAATTGCCATGGGACAACTTGTCATGGCCAATTCGCCATGGAACAACTTGCTGCGGGACAAGAGTTACCCTAATATCAAAGAAATATTGGAATAGAATCATTAAAGAAAGGATGCCAAAGGAGGGACAAAATGAAATGTGAATGACAAAAATTAAAATATTTTTAAAATTATTTTAAATAATTAAATCAAATTTTGAATTGTCTCACAGCGAGTTGTCCCGTGGCAAGTTGTCCTGTGAGAGTTGGTGATGGCGAATTGACCATGGTGAGTTGGCCATGGCGAGTTGGCTGTGGCAAGCTGTCATAGACCCCCTTGACCAGGGTGTTAGGTGAACCCTACTGATTGATTTGTCTGATTGTTTCTTACTGGTTGTTAACTGGAATAATCTTAGACTTTGACATGTGTGTTATAGTGATTTTTTCTGGTTGTTATTTTGTATTAATTGTGCTATTTTGTTGGGGGGGGGAGGATAGGTTTTAATTTACTCTCCCTCCAACAAAATCGCATAATTGATACAAAATAACAACCAGAAAAAAATCACACATGTCAAAGGTCTAAGACTCTAGAGTCACTGTTGTGAGATGGGTGGCCATGTAAAGTTGTTCAACAAACTAACCACATTTACTTTCTCGCTTGAGATGTTGAATATGAAAAGGTTAGGTGTGGCACTTATGCCTCCTTGTCTTTTCATTGATTCAGTGTATATAATTGGATGGCTTTGTGCAAATGAGAGCCATTTAATAAAATCACAGCCCTGACCTCCACATAATTCCCAATAAAACCCTCTTCCACAACCTACCAAATACAGAAAAAGTACAGGGATCCGGAGTGCATGCAAGATATTTTTTCATTTTATTTCATGGTCATACACCATCCAGCTTGAATGAGAAAGATTCTAGCCTGGAGGCCAAATTCTCAGTATACTGCTGTAGTCTGATTTAAATGTGACTTAATATTTAAATGCTATGTTCTGTACCTGCAGCTTTCATCAGATCTTAATTGTAAATATTACAATGCAACAACAATAAAAACTGAGAAGCACTGAACTTAATCCATCTGATTGAGGTTACCGTAATTCATTTTTCATTATAGGTAATCATTTGATCATTTTTATTAAAATGAAGCAAGTCAGAAAGACCAATGTTTCCCATTAATTCTCTCTCTGGAGAACTCTTCTTCTAGGTCGACTGAATTGGATTTAAAAGGCAAATGGTATTATAAGTGTTAATTTCAAAGTGAATTATTCAAGAAGTGCTCTGTTTCAGCAAGCATCATTTTGTGGAACTATTTTTATGTTCTCCTTAAATACAGTTCACCTGTTGCATGATTTTTTTTTTTTATAAATCCAGGAAGTATGTTGAGTATGAAGAACTGCTTCTGGTAAAAGGAAGTTCAGGTGGTTAAGTTCAATAAATAAGATATAATAATCTTTCAGGAATATGTCATTAACCATAATAAGTGAAAAATGTAGAATCTACATCAGACATGCCCAAGCTGCTGGCCAGAAGTCAATTATAACCAGTAATAGCAGGATAGCTAGTAATGCAGCCCACAAGACTGTAAACTTTTCACATTATTATGTGATTTATATACATTAACTATATTAGATATTTTATATATGGCCTAAGACAGGGGTGTCAAACTCGTGTCATCACAGCGGCATCACGTGACGTATCGGGACTTTTTTCCCCTTCGCTAAACCGGGCGGGGGTGGAGCCAGCATGTGACGCATCCGGCCCCCGAGTTTGACACCCCTGGCCTAAGACAATTCCTCTTCACTCAATGCAGCCCAGGCAAGCCAGAAGGATGGACCCCATGATCCAGATCCTGCAAAGACAAACACACAAGATCAGTGCTGCCACAGATCCTAGGCTTAATTCTCATAGTAGGTAGACAATATAAAGAGAATTTCCTCTTGCTTCGTGGCCAAGTTTTGTTGTCCTATTAACAGAATTAGGGGTGGGGGGGGGTGAGGAAGCTTTCTTCCTGGATTTTCTCTTCATATTTTAGTTATGATGCAAAACCTTCAGAACAATCAAGGATGAATGTTGATGTTTTAGAGCTCTAGATTAGGAAGCTGAACAGGATCTGAATGTCTCATAAGTATCACTAAATAAACTATTCTGCAACTATCCTTCAAGAGCTATAAACTCTCCCAAATCCTACATATACTTACAACTGCTGCCGTATGAACTCTATAGTAACATGGTCTGCTGTTCTCTCATCTGCTAATCTAGAAACACTGGAGCAGCAGCGGTGGGTTGCTCCCGGTTCGGCCCGGTTCTTAGAACCGGTAGCGGTGGCGGCGAGAGGCTCTGCCCATGAGCGCGCGCGCAAACTGGTAGCAACGGGTTTTAGAACCCACTACTGTGGAGCAGGATGATGTCCATTTCGTTTTCTGGACAAAAATAGAAGAAATGCTTTTCTATTTAAAGACATTTTATCTGTCAGTCAATTGCATATTAGTTGTTTAATCTATTGATTACATTTGATTACATTTAAGAAGTTTACTTCATTTGTTTTAGTTTTTGTGTATATATCACAACAAACACAACCCTAGAAGAATCTAAATGTTTGTGAAGGTGGACATTTTATTAAAATGTCTTTAGTCAGCTGTAAGTAAGAGCAATTTTTAGCTAAGTAAAAGTAAGAGCAATTTTTTAGCTAACTAAAAGTTTGTTTCTTTGTATAATCTAATCCAAATTACAGTCCTAGTAGAAGCAGGTCCCAAATGCTTTTCAGAGAACATAGCACTTGTGATCGTCTGAAATGAATAACCAGGAAAGAAGACAAGCTTCAGTTCTTAAGAAAAAGTAATGTTCTAAACAAGTAGTAAGCATAATCCCAAAGCGATATTTTCAGTTCAGTAGCAAATGCAGCCTTGCATACTTCAAAGTCTACTGCTTCTATCCACGGGGCACAAACAGTTGTAGTGAAACACGAACATCCTTAGCTCTTTCCCCTTCAACAAAACTGATTGGAATGGGTCTACAGATATAAGGTAGCTTTTACTCCCCTTGGGGAAAATATATGCTTTTTATGTGCAGTGCTTTTTAATTAAGTGTGAATTTGGATTAATCGCATTGTTATGTGTATGTTAAGTCCTATAATGACCAGGGTGAAGTGTCCCAGGGATGTATGAGTGATTGTATTAATGTTAATAAAAATGTTCCCTCTTGCAATGGACGAGGTGGCCATAAACTGCATTTGTTTTCTGCCATCTTCTTAGGATAGCAAATATCAAGAACACTAGCTTCATGTTTTGTTCAATTTTAGAGTCTGATATATAGAGCCCTGACTTCCACTTGTGAGTTCCAGTTAGGCTTGAATCATAGCTGCAAGGATCCACCTCACAGATGACTTCCCTAATATAAAAGGAATGATGACATGGGAAACAGAAGTGAGAAATACAGAAGTAAACAACATTGAACTACAGCTGAGCGAAGTTGTTGTCATCCTGGTGAAAGAAAAGGTTTATTTACCCTGAAGATCCTGAACAAGAGCCTTTCATGGGTAAGAGAGTTAAGGCCAAAGATCTCATTTCACCTTCTGGTTGGTTTTGAACTGCTGAATATAAAGGTGTGGCCACAACCTCTTCAGGGTCACCTTTTTTAAAATCAATGTTCAATTAGTATTCTTAGATTGGGCTACTAGCTCCCAGCATTCATGACCCAAAAAAGTTAAATTAAAATGCTACTCAGGATGGGATCAGAGGTGGGTTCCTCCCGGTTCGCACCGGTTCTATAGAACCGGTAGTAAACCGGTGTTGATGTCACGGATCCGGTTCTGTCAGTGCTGGTCCATGGACGCCGCCATCTTTTTTTTTGGAATTCTTTTTTTGGAATTATTATTTTTTTTGAATTTTTTGCTGGTTTTTGCTTCTGCGCATGCGCAGAAGCCGAGTTTTCAGCACTGCGTATGCGCCGCCATCTTGTTTTTGGCTCTCTTTTTTTGCTATTTTTTGCTTGTTTTTCTTCTGCGCATGCGCAGAAGCCGGCACGGGAGGAAGCGAACCGGCGGTGAGGTAAGTTAGAACCCACCCCTGGATGGGATGTACCAAGTAGGGATGGCTAGGAGGGGAAAATGGTTTGGAAATAACAAGCTTTCAAGAATTCCAAGTTTTCCACCAATCCTTGCAAACAAATTCCAGGTTTGAAAAAAGCACATGGATCAGCCAAAGAGGAAATACGTTATATTTATTTATCTGGCAGCCTATTCAAATAAAGTACCAAATGTTTCAAAATATAGCTATGGGTGGAGGAGCAAATTGCTATGTAGTAATGATTGGTGAACTGATAAGCTAGCTGGCAACAGTCAGTTTGGAGGCTATTATCAATAATGTTTCCTATGCAGATAATACTAATTGCCTAGTTGAAGGATTCATATTGAACTGAATAGAGTTCTGGGTGAGAGTAGCAACATTTACTATGGAACCTCTAAAATAAGATAGGTAGTAAATCAGTCTGAATTCACTGGGGGCTTTTTTTTAATTATATCAGATTAAAGCTGGAAGTCATCTAGGAACAACAATTCTCCAGTTGTGCATTCCTTAGCTTTTGGGGGGAAGATATAAAAATTTGATCTAGAATTAGAGTTGGAAAAGACAGTTTAGCCTACTGAGCTCAACTCTCTGTTCATTGCAAAAATGTTAAATTAGGTTGCCCATACTTAATTATTTGGAATAGAAACCTGGCCAGTGCTGAACAACTTCTCACAATGCAATCCAAAATTGCATTTGCTCTTGTTGCAACTATATCATGTTCCAGGCTCATGTTCAATTTGCAACCAAGTATTATTCCAACATATTTTTCATAGCAACTATTACCAAGCCTTGCCTGTGCATTTCATTTTTGTTTCCTAATTGAAAATCTCTGCAGTTATCTGTATTATTTCATCCTTTTACTATCAAACGGGGCCTTTTTGAATTGCATTTGTATCTTCTAGGTCAGTGTTTATCAACCTTAGCAGCTTTAAGATGCATTTTAAAATTACAAAGGCTGAAAAACACTGTTCTAGGATATTAATCCCACGCACTTCACATCATTTACATCCCTTCCAGCCCTTCACCCCTGATGGGGCCCTAATGCACCATTGCAACTGGCGCAAAACAGACTCCTAATGGATCTGGGGGAAAAGACCAGCCTTATAAGAAATGTATGGCTTTCAGTGATATTCATCTTGAACATTACTTCAAAGAGCCGAGGTGGCGCAGTGGTTAGAGTGCAGCACTGCAGGCTACTTCAGCTGACTGCTAGCTGCAGTTCGGCAGTTCAAATCTCACCGGCTCAAGGTTGACTCAGCCTTCCATCCTTCCGAGGTGGGTAAAATGAGGACCCAGATTGTTGGGGGCAATATGCTGACTCTGTGAACTGCTTAGAGAGGGCTGTAAAGCACTGTAAAGCGTTATATAAGTCTAAGTGCTATTGCTATTGCTAATAGAAGGGGAGGAATTTGACATGGAAATTCTTGATTTACAGTGCAGTTGTTCAAAGAGATGCTGATGAAAGTTTGAAGGTCATTTGTGAATCATTTCTGACTACCCCACTTCTAGCCGGTGTAATGGAATAATTGTTGATCTTTGGTTCTTAAAATGATTTCAGCATATGTGCAAAAGGTTTTTACTTTGAAGTAAAAACTATTCTGCAATAATTTCCCCATATATGAGGTTTTATATAAAGTCTACTCCCCCTTCTTGGAAGGAGATAGATTTTTCTGTTTATCCATGTAGTGTTTTCAATTATTTTGACCACCAGTGGGCAGTGTGTGACTAGTTACATCTTTCCTGGGAATCATCAAAGGTAAGTAGCTATGTCTTATTCGTTGGAGTTCAAACCCTCTTCCTAGAATACACAACAGTATATCATGTGTGATGTTTTCAATTATATTAACCACTTGGAAGCAGTACATACTGGTTTCACCTATGAAGTGGGATGTGGTGATGGTGGAAATAATATAAAACATTCTATATGGCAGTGATGGCGAACCTATGGCACGCGTGCCACAGGTGGCACGCGGAGCCATATCTGAGGGCACACGAAGCGTTGCCCTATGTCAGCTCCAGCACGCATGCGCGCGCTGGCCAGCTGATTTTTGGCCTTCTTTTGGGCCTTTTTCACTCTCCCCAGGCTTCAGGAAAGCCTCCTGAACCCTGGGGACAGTGAAAAACGGGCCAACGGGCCAACCGGAAGTTCACTTGTGTGCTCACCCCCAGCCTCCTTTTCGCTGTCAGAGATTTTCAGAAACTTCTTCGGCTTTGGACAGTTGCAGCCAGGCCTCACACACCTCGGCCCATTTCTTCTGCAGCAAGGCTTTCCTGAAGGCCTCTGCAGCTGATAACAGAGCTCCAGATTGATCTGGAGCTCTGTTATCGGCTAGAGAGGCCTTCAGGAAAGGCCTTTAGGAAAGGCCTCTATAGCTGATCCGGAGCTCTGTTATCGGCTACAGAGGCCTTCAGGAAAGTCTTGCTGCAGAAGAAAAGGGCCGAGATGTGCGAGGCCTGGTTGCAACTATCTGAAGGTAAGTAGTAGGACAG